>WOGR01001634.1:0-19369 GCA_015342045.1 Leptinotarsa lineolata | reverse complement strand
TTTTTTTATAATCGAATCTTTTGAGCGAAAGGAGCCAAAGCCAAAAAAAACCAAGATACTTGATGAGATCATTGTTAAGAAGACGAATAGATTATGGAAGAGATAGAATTATGACAGATACACGATAACCTAGGAATGGATGGAGAACTGCGATCATCGAAATTTACACCCACCACAGATCAACACTTCAAATAAAGTAATAATATCACATGAAGTCACACACCAAAACAAAATTGTGAACTAAATACATAGTTGCTTATTGTTGTCGCCGACCATTTCCATATAGCGAACTATGTTTACAAAAACTCCGAAACCTTTTGATCTTTCCGCCTGCCGAAATTTCGTTGTTGACAAAAATAGTCGCCTGCAGCACAAAGTTTTCAAAATGTTTTTCATTTTGACAACTCAAGTTTTTATTTTGTCGAACGAAATCGACACAGTCGCTGTTTTGTCCGTTGGGTGAAAACCCGTCTTGAACACCCTACATTTTTCATCTCCTTTAGTGTTCTTTAAAGATGTGTTTGTGCGACTGGAGCCCGCTGCCCTGAGGCCTATCGGACTTGCGCTTCCTCCTAGAGGTAAAACTTTGAACGAGCACATGCACGCACGCACGCGCGCCCCCCCCCACACACACACACAAAACTAATTCTAATGATACCTACATGATATTGTAATTTCATGAAAGCACTAACGGTTATCCCCAGCCAAGTAGGTAATGATGACTCTAAGATAACACCATTATACATTTTAATAGTACGACTAGGCTTCTAGTTTTTCTGCGTTTTAGTGGCGGTGGATTCCACAGTGACATTTTTTTGACAGTCATTCATTCTTAGTCGATAATTCCAGAAATAATTCACCCTGTGGGCTGGACCATCTTGAATGAGTGGGGTAAAGCCTGTTTCCCACACACGAAGTTCCAAAAAATAATTTTTTCAATGATTTATTCCTAATTGAAGATTTGTCGGATGATAGTTTATAATTTGAATTGAAGGGGTTACATTTTATTAGGAGTTTTTAATCTTTTGGGAAAGAAAGTTTTTGGCTTTCTACTACTCCATCTTGGTACAAAAAATGTGGGAATCTTCCAAAGAAAGGAAGGGAGCAATCATTTGAAAAAAAATGAAGTAACACATTTCTTGTATCAAGATGGAGTAGTAGAAAGCCAAAAACTTTCTTTCACAAAAAGGTAGGTTTCCAATGGGAAAAGAAATTATTATGTAGAAAAAAAAAATCAAACAATGATTGTAGTTCTTTATATAAACTCCAACTACATTCATTTTTCACCAAAACGCGGTATGGTTTCAGTGGAAATCGTGAAAAACCATTTTCCACCGCGAAAATTCACAGCATTTCAATCTCCGTACCTCAGAACGACTTCAGTTTACTTTTCCTGTTTCAGGCACAAAATTTTTAACCTCTTAACAATTTTCATTATATTATCAATCAACACTGCGCATATTTTCCATTTCATTTCACTACTCAAAAATGTTTGTCTATCAGTCAGGGATATATGGTAGACCCAATATGGAAACGTTTTCTCCTGTATATTACAGCTTGTTTATAGATGTTCAATTATCTTCCAGTGCGGACGTTCGTTCGAATGAAAAAGGAAAATAAAGTTCGGAGTCCGTATTGCCCTGAATTCAAATGAGATCCATTGGATGAGTGAGCTGCTGGTTTTCAAAGTTCTTGTTAATTACATTTTCGAACGAGCTTGATATCTGTACCCTCTGCTGGAAATATTGGAATGATATCGCAAATGTCACAATGGAAGTGACACAGATATATTAATCTGAATTCTCATCCGTTGTTTGCATTTTGCTAGCTGGTAGGAACTTTTCCATTTATTATTATGTCAAAAAATATAAAAATACTTGTTTATTATAATTTTGATGGTTGGTTTTTAGATGGGAAAAATACTGTAACTCAATCTAACGTGGTTTATATAATTGTTGGCTCTTCATTTAATCATAAAGAATAACTCCTGAAAATTTTGAGTATATTCGAACGGTGCATTGTTTATTGGAAGTCAAAGGTTTTTTCAATATCAGCTGCAGACTTTACACCTTTGCGTAAACGTGCTTTTTATTAATTTTTGTTTGTGGAAAGTTTTTCACGAAAACTGATCATCTTTCATGATGTCATTGAAAATAAGTGAAAGAAAAGTGAACAACAGTGGAAAACCCTGGGAAACCCTTGAAGTTGCATAAATTGATTTCAAAATCATATTTTCCATTATAACAATATAGATTCTATCAGTGAAATAGCTTTTCAGCAATTTAATCGAATTTTTCTGATATCCCAAAGTTTTCCAATTTTTTGAGTAATAAGTAATGGTTGAAGAAGTGAGTAATGTGTACAGATAGAGTCAACTAGCCCTCTGCTTTCCAAAGCATTGATAATAATATAATGTTGATATACTTAGTAGTGAATTGATGACATTTGATTTTCCTTGCATAGAACCAATTTGTTTTTCAATTATGATCTTCTAACATGCCCAGGTCAGTCTTCTAGTAACTAAATACTCCAATAATTTTGGTCTGAAACTAGATGGTGACAGAACGATAATTTTCTATATTTTTGTCGGATCCGGAATTGTAAATATTTTACAGTAGTCAGTATGAATAAATACAGAGAAAATATAGGAACATATTTTTTTCCAAAAATAGGAATGCTATCCGAGCTAGAAAAAATTTTCGAAGTGAATTTTTGAATAGTTTCAATTACAATCATCATTTCATTTTTGACTTGGCACTCATTATTTATTTTACCTGTTACTTCTGAACTTCTATACTTGCCTGATAACAACTTCTTGCTTATGATTTCAGTTGTAGGAATCTTGCTTTTGTGATAGTCGTAAATTGTTTTTTTCAATGATTTTATAAGATGAACATCTGAAGGTTTTGGTAATCTTGTATCACATCGCGTCTTGCGTTCATAAGATTTATTTTTGATTATTTTACATACAGTTGAGAAAGGAATTTCGATCAAATCTAATGTTGCTTGTAATATTTTGTTTCCATCGAAACCAAACTTGAGATTTAGATTCTTATATACACTGAATTATACTCTCTGTGTTTCAATATACAAATACATCCGAATCTTATTTACTCATATCTCTTTTTCGCATTGTTCGCCATCGTTATTGGAATCACTACACTGGAAGAAGTCTGTGTTGTTATTACACTCGTTATTATTATTAGTACTTGTCCACGGACGCCACATTTTAAACAGATAACAAAATTTCGAAGTAATTTTAACCGCACCAAAATCGAATTCCAACACTCAAATCGCGATCATTTCTTGAACTGAACATTCATGAGACGACGACGATAACCATACTCGTATTTTCCGATTTCTATTCGTCAGCGTAACATGACTTCAAATTTGATTTTACGACTCTTCAGTCAATCATAAAACTCGGTTAGTATCAGTTATCCAATGCGAACCGCCAATTCTAGAGTCCACGTGGATTAGTTGGCCGCCGATTCATTTTCATGTATTGGTTTTTTTGGCCTTCGAGAGTGCAGACAACTTTAAGTGTGTACAATATCGTTTACTTCGACTATACTAATCAATAGTCATTTCAAAAGCCAGACTAATTTTGAGATTGCATACGTTCAAAATGAATTGGTACATCTGTAGGTAAAAGGGATACGAGGTATTAATATATTTTCACCTTGGAACTTGCCATTTAAAATGCTGACTTCGACAACATTTTTTATTCATTTTCCAATGACTTATCACGTGCAGTTGCACAGCCGTGGTAAATTCAAATTACAGAATAACTCAACTTTCAGTTGTAAATTATGCGGTGGCATGTCTGGCAGATCCAATGAGGTGGATAATTCACAGCTTCGGTGGCATCGCAAACTATATCTACGCTCGATAGATAAACAATAATAGTGGCCAATAAACTGGGTAGGTATTATGTAAGAGAGACAGGATATTGGCTTAGTTCTCATTCTTACTCCGTTCTGTTTACTGAGTGAGAAGTGACACCGGTAGACGCCTGGCCACAGATTTAGTACGCCTGGCGGGAATAACTGGTGGAAATGAAATGATTAAATTACTAAAATGGCTGATAAAAAAGAGGGCTTGGTGTTAGAGGGTAAAAATTGAAGGTTATATGTACCTATGCCACATCATAAAAAAACTAAAAACAAAACATTTTGTCAACAAAATAAAGAAATTTGTAGGATGGAGCACCCTTATCACTGGAGGGTATTAAAAATAGATTGAAACCTATTCTCAGACATACCGAATATGCATATGAAATTTCATTAAAATCGGTCCAGCTGTTTCAGAGGAGTATGACAACTAACACTGTGACACGAGAATTTCATGTATTAGATTGGTCTTGAACTACATATGTGTAACTATTCACATACTTGCTTCATGATCAAAACTTCAGAAATCCTGACTTTTGTATCAGTGAGGAGTACATTTCTATTCTTCTCAACATTTCATATTTATTATACTGTAACTGATTATTGAAAAAGTTTCTTCTGAAAAAACTTCAATTTATTGAAAAAACGTTGCATTTCTTGACTGTTGAATCAGTAATTGAATACAGTTCACTGGAGAACAAAATATTATAAAATGTTGAAAAATCAAAGTATTTTCTCGTTAAGGTATGAGTTTTTTACTATAACTAATATTTTTTTCAAGTCACAAGGCATGTATAAAAATAGAAGAATTTACCATATAATTTTCAAGTTCAGGCGTGGAAACGTTACTTCAATAGATTATATTTCTACAACCCAGATAAATATTCCCTTACTTTTTGGATTATACTCATCTTTTTCAATTTTTCAATTTAAATTAAAACATTTCATCAACTAAATATAACCAGATGTCTATTATTCAATACTGATATTATCCACCCGGAATGTTTTTGAAATCCTTTCGATGTATTTTAGATATTTCCAACAATTATGTTGAATATATGAAAATGAATTCTATTTAGGAGTGAAAGCACAAAAAAGTAACAGTCTGAAAGAAAACCATTCGTTGAAAAAATTAACGGATTTTTTTAATAATTGTGAATCAGGCATTCACATAAGTAATTGATTATGCTTGGAGAATTCAAAACAAATATTTGGAATTCCAAGTAGCATAAATCAGAGGATCACTTTACGGACCGCTGACGTATTTGCAATACAAAGGACTTGGTGCATGTATAAAATAAAAATAGCATTGGCAGTTGAATTGAATCGAAGTAGAGATAAAACTGTACAGATGTTTGGATGAATTCCAAATAGTGTCAAAATATTATGTAAACAACTCAAATATCAACAAGTTAGTCGTGTGCGAGGTTCATCTGTAACAGATGCAACTAAATTCATTTCCTGACGTCGAAATATAATATTAACCACCGATACAGACCGCTCTTCAAGATTACATAATTCCTAATTTGAATAGCAACATCCGAGTTGATTGACGATCTTTGAGCATGAACTGGAGGCCAGACTGAAGGGAATAAAATCCGTACTAATAGGCTGTGGTTGAATGGAACCTGAAGTACCAAACGTTTCGTCTGCTACTGCGGTAGACATCATCAGTGCTATATTCGTTACTGGGACTTCGAGATGAAACTTTAGTTCATTTAGTAAACGTACATACCACTGATGATGGCATTATACAGACAGGCATTACACACAATTCAACTATTCATCCATATCAACATAAAGAAGCAGCATTCACTAGTATGATTCACAAACTATTGAATAGTCTACTTTCAAAAAGTAATTTTTAAAGAGAACTGATTTTCACTAAACAAATTGCTGTCAAAAACGGTTTAGAGGTGGATATTATTGACTCAATGATTTCTGATAAAAACATGTGTACGTCTAGAGACGTCCGATAGAAGTGATAACTTAAACTAATCTAAGTTAAACTATTCAATATTGAAATTGTTTAACTTCAGAAAAGCTTTTATAGGATCAAATAATAATGTTACTAATATACATACACCAAATCAGTATCATCAATTTTGAGCCACGTTTCACATAATAAAAGAATATTACGTGCATGCTCACTGTCAACAGTATATCTTTATCACACTAAACACTGAGTCATGCGAAGAGAGAAGCGTCTGTCTGACGAGAGAGGAGAAGCCTGCCTGCCGCTGCCGTATGCGTGAGAGAAAAGGAAGCCATACAGACAAGCGCCATAACACGTTACGTAACGAAGGTTATCACATAAGAAGTTATCACTTCAAAAACAAGCTCTGAACTAGGTCTCAAAAAATGATAGTGAACATTATGTGATTCTTACTTACTTTGGTGATCCTACTAATAATATCGCTCGTTTTTAAAAAACAAAGAATCGGACGTAGCCTACAGAACAAATGATAATTAGGGTAAATACATCAAAAATAATAAAGATAGAACTCCAAAGCCGTATAGATCGGGAGTATATGATAAGTATATGAATCCTAAATTCTATATTTGCTAAACCGGAAGAAATTTACCCAAACGAATGAAAGATTATAGAAGTAGTTTTTTGAATGAGAAGACAAATTCAACATTGGCAAATCATCTTCCGACAGAGGGGCAAGAGCTCAATCACGATTATGTCGTATTGCATTTGGAAGAGAAAGGTTTAAAAGTCAACCTTTTGGAATGCTTAACTTGATAGATTTAAGAATTCGGGATTATTGCTCAATGATCAAATATATTCGAATTATTCTCGTTCATTGAATTTAGTTTGCGATGGTAAAATTGGTGATGAGGATAGATCTTAAAAGTATGTAAAATGAGGTCTCAGGTGGAACTTGTATTCATTATTCTTCAGTTTAATGAGTTGTTTCTAGAAACGTAAAAATTTTATATAACGATTATATCATGCAGAAATGTGTCAAGTAGTATTAGTCAATAGGATTCAAATTACTATAAAAGCATGACACAGAATTTGTTAAGTCAGTATTGTGACGCCTGAAGATGATATTGTATAGCGAAACATGTGTCGCGGTTTTGTAAACTCTCAAGTGGAAATGTCACATAAATGTATTTCTTTACTTTCTGCAACCATTAATGATAGTTGAAGGTAAAATGGTGTTAGTCAGTAATTTATATTACCTACTGAGTACCATTTCGGGATGACGTTTTCAGTTTACCATTCATACCACTTCAAAAGATTGATTGATTTGGCTTTGTTTATTTTGCACCAAAAACAGCAAGGAATATTTTCTTTTCGAATCTTTAAACTGGAAATTTATTCCTTTATGAAGGGTTTATTTCTGATACGTATACCGAAATATCTTCATGTGAATGATATTTCTCAATAAGAGGAAGCATTCAGGTACCTTATCAAATTTCACACTCCACTTGATGGAAAAAATATAAATACGAACGTAATCACCGCATATACCCCGAAACAAAATTCTCTAGAAATCTGGGTTGTGTTTGTAAATTAAATACATCAAACGGAATCAAATTAAAAATCTCCACCCGGCGCTGCTTTCATTCGAAATTGCGAATTTGAATTTCAGATTTCACTTCTCTCGTACGCTTTGGCACATCTTCTAAAACGCACTTCCTGGAGGCTAGTGTCCCCGAACCCCAAACGAATAATTAGGTGAAATTCAGAAACGGAATATGCGAAAGGACTCATATGAGATATTAAATAATTTTAGGCTAGCCGCACACATATCCAAACATTTTGATACGCAACGTTGTGCTAAGTTTCACTGTGTTGCAAACGAATGTTATCGATGTAGTGATACATCACAAAGAAAATGACGGATTCAGTTTCACTCCTTAGACATATTTCATTCATTCAGTTTCTCAGGACTTTAAACAGATTTATGACTATCAGACCATACAATACTGCTGGGTTTTTGTTATAAAGCATGCCCTGCCGCCACTTGTAGCTATGAACCAACTGTGACGTGGTTAAGAGCGCGCTCAGTCCGAATGACGCTTCTCGATTGTTCGGCGCTTCGGCTACCGGCGCTTCGAAGGATTTCCAAAGAATTTTCCACCACCTTCGATTGCCAAATATAAACGTCATCCACTTGTCTATCAAAATAGTCAAGTTAGAGTACTGTGCGGTACGCGGAGCGATCTAATAGTTGATTTTTCAGTCTAAGTGTTTTGTGGTATTGAAATTTGGTGCGGAATAATTGACTGAAAATTTTCTGTTTATGATGAAAACAAGGAGTGTCGATTACAACGAGGTGAAAGAGTTCAAGTAAATGCAGAAGAGAGGAAGATGAACGAAGGAGAGAGGAATAACGATTACGCCGATATGAAGAAGATGAACGCAGAAGAGAGGAAGAACAATTACGCCAAAAGAAAGACTGTGAATTACTACTAGGCATTCAGGAAAAACAGGAAAAAGACAGAGGGAAAGATCGTTAATTATTGGTACATATTCAGGAAGAATTTGGAAAAGCATTTCAGGAAACATAGAAGGGGTTGTAAAAAGTAGTCTATGAAAAGCTTGAGGGTGTTGGAAAAAAATTTGAAGAAGAGCTTGAAGGAGTTGGGAAGTAATTTCGAAAAAAACTGGAAGGAGTAGACAAAAAGTTTGGAGGAGTCTACAAAGGGAACAAAAGAGGATCGCTGTGGAAAAATGTAAAGTGGAAACAACATCTTTCCCTTCTAACAGTTTATTAAAACTCCGACCTTCGGTCAATTTATCACAGACAATTTGAGACCCCTGCGGAAAATAACGGGTGGAAAAATGAGGAGAAAGCAACAGCTCTCATAGTGACACTACAAGGAAAAGCTTCCGAAATTCTGCAAAATATTCCAGTGAATAGGCGGAAGTATTATGAAGCAGTCGTATCAGCTTTGGAGGTCAGGTATAGTTGTGAGTACCTTCAACTGAAGGTGAGAACTCAAGGTCCATCAGAGAGTCTGCAGGAGTTTGGGGATGAATTCGAAAGGTTGGTGAGATTCGCCTACCCGGAAGCACCTGATAACTTAAACCAATGCGTCAATAGCGTCAATAGTATCGTCGACATAGTTCGTGACACGGAGCTGTAGCAGTTGTTGAGGATGGTGCGTCATGAAAAATTGAATAAAGCCATCATTTATGCCCTAGAATTTGAAGCTGACAAGAATGATTCACGATAACAACGAAAAGTTCTAATAAGGGCCATCAATGGAAAGGAAGACGAAGGAACGGATCGAATCATGGTAGGTTAAGAAATATTTAATGAATGGAACTACTCCCAATGCAAAAGGGTGGCCTAAATGCTATAACTGCGGCAGAGATGAACATTCAAGGCTGGACTGTCTATCTCGTTCAACATCCAGCGAAAGACGAGATTGGCATTCGGGATCACCCGAACTAGAGCGTCGGGGTTCGGAAAATTGAATTCAGTCAGTGTTAGGGGGGTCTATGGGCTGCTGTATCCCAAGCCCCGAGGTATTCGATTTTCACGATAGCATGCAACAGTAACAGCTTTGTTGTCGATGAATTTCTGAATAATCACAAGTGCCTTTTTACCATCGATACTAGAGCAACGAGATCAGTAATAAGAGCTGAGTTTGAAGAAGCTATCTAATGCTCGTTCTGGAAACATCCACTGGAGACAGATTAACAGTCTATGGAGAAGCTGAAGTGAGACTTAGGCTTGAAAATTGCAAAATAGGAACCAATGTATTAGTGGCCAACATCGTCGACGAATTCATTTTAGGACTAGACATCATGTCCCCCTACGGATTCGTAGTGGAAATTATGAACAAACTGTTGGAAGTCGGCCAAGGTGGCGCCAAAGTGGTTATATTGGAAGATTCCTGAATCTCTCCCAACACCGAGAAAATCATTCAAGCTGAAATTGCTGGACTTGGCGGCTTGGGCACAGCATTGATAGAGTCATCCAATGACTCTGAAGCAGGAATTCACATGGCCAGATCTCTCGTGAATGGTAATAATCAAACGATTCTAGTAAGAATAATCAACTTTGATAATAACAGGGTGACTCTCAAGAAAAGGCAAGTAATAGGCACCTACGAAGAACTATGCAAGGCCACCCGATTCGTAGAGGAAGAGAAGGATATGTTCGTGAAGGGCATAATCATTGGTTGAACGGATTTAGTTCAACATCGGATCGATACTGGTGATGCCAAGCCCATACGCCAACTACCGAGACAACTTCCCTTCGCAAAGCAAGACGAAGCTGCATCCATTGCTAAAGACATGTTGGAGGAAGGAGTGATCGAGAAATAAAACAGCCCCTGGTCGTCACCTGTTGTGTTGGTGACTCCTCCCAGAATAGATGATACCCTGAACATCTTGGCTGAATGCAGATGGTTCTCAACACAAGATATAAAAAGCGGATATCGGCAGGTGGCCGTTCGCCCTGAAAACAAATAGAAGACTGCCTTTTCTACCGGCAATAACTAGTTTAAGTTTATGCCGTTTGGATTATGCAATGCACCCGCAATATTTAAACGCTTGATTGAGTTGGTGTTGAGAAGACTCGCTTGGAAAACATGTTTGTCTATCTTGATGACGTTATAGTCACCAGAAAAAGTTTTGACGAATGTCTGTTAAACTTGAGGAGCGTTTTCACAAGGCTGCGGAATGCTCATTTGCAGATCAATTTCAAGAAGTGCTGCCTCTTCCAGGAAAAGGTGAATTTCTTGGGACACGTTGTGTTATCAAGGGGAGTTGAAACAATTCCAGAGAAAATTGAGGCAGTGCAAGAATGGCCCCGTAGAGCAAGCACGACGTAAGAAGCTTCCTTGGACTCTGCAGCTATTACCGGCGTTTCGTGACGGGCTTTGGGAAAATTGCCAGACCGCTGCTTGACTAAAAAGAGAACACCCTATGTTTAGTCCCCAAATTGCCAGCAAGCATTTGCCGCTCTAAAGCGGCATTTGGACAGCGCACCAATTCTGGCATATCCACAGGAGAAGGGCTTGTTTATACTGGACACGAATGCATCCCAACATGGAACAGGTGCAGTACTTTCTCAGCTGCAGAAAGAAGAAGAAGTCATAAGCTATTTTAGGAAGTCTCTGGGAATATCCGAAAGAAATTACTGAGTTATTAGAAAAGAACTCCTTGGAGTAGTCAAAGCGGTGGATCACTACCACTCCTTTTTATATGGCTGAAAATTTTTGATCAGGTCAGACCACTCAGCACTTCGGTGGCTCTTCAACTTCCAAACCACAGAAGAACAAATAGCCAGGTGGATCGAAAAGTTACACATTTATGATTTAGAAATTCAAAATCGAAAAGGAAAAAGACGTGGAATTACAGATAGCCTCTCAAGAAAACCATGCCTGACATCTGGATGCAAATTTTGTCTACGCCAGGAGGTCAAGGATATCCAATTACTAGAAGAACTTTCCATCAGACGTGACAAGGTAGCAGACAGAGACTCTTATAGGGAGATAAGCTCCCCTACCTCTCGCTGCTTTGAGTTCCCTTAAACATGGAGGGTAGCAATCTGTAAGAGTCCCTTGTCCAGGGATGTGGACAGAAAATATGAGAAATCACAAGACCATGGTGTGATGCGGTCATTAACAGCCTCTGAGGGTGACACTACCTTCATGACGAGGCAAGAGATCATCGTAGCGCAGAAGGAAGAGGGCATTTCGCCCTGGAAGGCATTTCGGAGTGAAAAGAACTCTAGCAAGAGTGCGTGAGAAGTACTATTGGGTCAATTGCCGTCGAGGTGTGGAAGAGGGGTGTAAGCGCTGTGACCTGTGTTCTTCGAGAAAGGGTCCGAAAACAAGGCAAAGAGGGAAGTTGAAGCAGTACCTCAGTGGGTACCCTTTCGAGAAAATCACAGTCGACATTCTGGGAGCACTCCCTATGACCAAATTCGGCAACAAGTACCTTTTGCTTGTGAAGGACTATTTCTCCAAATGGCCTGAAGTAGTAGCCTTACCCAACCAAAAGGCTAAAGCGGTGGCAGAAGCCATGTTGCAGAACGTAATTGCCAGACATGGAGTACCCCAGGAATTACACTAGGCTCAGGATCGCAATTTCTAATCGGATCTATGGAAGGAAATGATGACTATGTTGAAAATGAAGGAGAAAAGAACAACTGCTCTTCACCACAATCCGATGGAATGGAAGAGACGCATAATCGCACCATAAATAACTACCTCTCGATGTTTATCTCCGAAAACAAGAGACTGCAATGAATTGGTTTCTCTCTTTTTGTTGGCATACAGAAGCTACCAAAAAGATGCGACAGGTTACATACCATGCATATTGTTAACTGGTCGAGAACTGAAACTTCCGATAGCTGTAATATGTGGCAGTCCATCCGATGTATCTCAAGAGGTATCCCTTTCAGAGTACGTGAATTACCTGAAGGAGAGACTGAAAATTGTACACAAATTACAGCATTCCAGTGACAGGATGAAGAAGATGATTTTGAAAAAGATGATATGAAATTTGAATTCTACTTTTCTGTCATTTCAACAGATAATAAAGGTCATTTTTTTGAGCTAGAGATGTTATATTAATAAAAAGTATTGTTCACAATTAATAAAAATCAAAATCTGACAGAGAAACTATCACCTCAAAGGTGCGACTTCGTCGCCTCCTGTTCATGAAAGAGGACATATGCCTCCCCACTCACAACTGATTTTGGTGAAATTGGGGACACGTGTAAATCATTGTACTCGTAACGTATATATGTGGATTTGGTAAAATCTGTTGAAAGCGTTCTTGATTGAATCATTGGAAGAGTCATTGACAATGGATTTAGGTATCTACTATTATTTATACAGAAAATAAAGAAGTTTCATCAATTCCATATGGACGTGATTGAAATTTTTATATATACCGACAAAAATTAAATAGACGGTATATATACAGAAATTTCACGAAAATAATTTAATCTGCCTAAAAAAGCGGTCTTGCAGAAAAATTCATTTCAATTGATGAGTTATCAATTGAAGTGATTGGTTGGATATTTCTGACGAGTTACTTCTGAAATTTCTACAATTATTGGGACCAAAAACCCCCAGAAGTGGAAACTTTTGCGAGCTTGAAATTAACGAGGTATCACTTTCTGACATGTAATTCCAAGCAGGGATTGGTCAATTCGCAGTGAACATTAATCGTTCCTCAGTTGCAACCAACTTTCAAAACCGGTTGAAAGAACATTGAGCAGAACGAACCACTCATCGGCTACCGTTCTTTCAAATTAGTAACGACATTCAATAAAATTGAATAAATATAAAAAAAGTGGTGAAAATATTATGAAAATAGTTGAAATTTTTTATACTCCTTTTTATACTCCTAAATCTACAACTTTTTCAATAAATAATCTCTGAACCAATTTCATGAATAAATACTGCTATTTACGTTAACGGATATTTCAAGCAGCGTATGGCGTGGAATTTTACTAATTAATGAAGTGCTTTTTTTCCGGATGTATCTCTAACAATTGGATCAACTCCCACATTATAAAAAAAACCTCTGTTTTCCCATCGATTTCTAAATAAAACACGTTGTGATCTGTATGCATGTAGCATAAACAAATCGGAATATTTGGTTTCTAAACAATTCGTCTCAAAACGAAACGTTTCGATCTGTACGGCCAGATTCAGATCTTCACTAACATATGACAATTCCTGTTCAGATATCTGAATGAACAGTAATGAAACAGGACTGTTATCGCCAGAATAGCAATTTATTAGTTATCTGACCTGGTCAAACTGGTTGTAAGGATTCAAAGCTCCTCTCATCTTCAACATTACTAGTTGCCTGAGAACATAAACTTGAGTATTATAGAGGCCAGAATATGGAATTTTAAGTAGAAGCAAAACATCTCACCAGATACTCAGATATTACTTCAACTGAAGTAATATCTGAGTATCTGGTGGAAAGTCATGTTTTTCTTAGCTTTCTTAGTTAATTTTAGAAGCGGTTATCTATTTGCGATAATCTGACAGCAAAAGCACGTGGTCAACAATCGGATCACTCTTCACAACAGAATTGCAACATCTGTTTCCTCGTCCATTGGTCAATAAAACACAAAAACATACCCAGTCAGTGGCCAGGTACTATAGCTGAAACAAATCTAAATATTTTTGTTCGAAATGATTCATCTCGAAACAAAACGTTTCGATGTGCGTGTGGCCAGTCTTAATCATGTGTACAGAGCATTTGAGAAAAATTACTACAGAACGTTATTCAAATGTTAGGTGGCTCGAGGGCGGATACATGAGCGTTAGTGATCCGAGTGGTCATTATTCAATTATGTTTTACCCAATTCCTTCGACTAATTGAACCAAATAATGAACATGGCATTCCAAAGGTGTAAAAGGGGGTATTTAAGAAATTGCATTCGCAAGAGTTAGCAGTTGATATGAAGCTAATCCCAGAACATTCGGAAAAATGTCGAACAAAGTGAACTCAGCACAAAGGCCATTAGATATATTTACGAAATAAGTAAATAAGTAAGGATTCACACTATCCTATAGTTTTTCCGGGCACAGATGCCTTGCATACGATTTCAGTGCCAATTATTTATTTGGATAATAATAATTACAATTTATAAAATTCATACGAACGTTGAGATACATACATTCATTCTGGATACTATAGACAAAAATACATTTATCAAAATACATGCATTCACCCAAATAACTAATGAGGATATATATTCACTTAATAAGGTACATTCCATTTACCTGTATCGATCGCCGACCAATTTGCCTATAGGCCATTTGCGTTTCTAGGTAGAGATGACTTATTAGCTACCATCGCCAAAAATGTCTACATGAATAAGATACAAACGCCAGCAGATAGTGTTTCCAAATAGTATCGTTACTTCAGTAATAACTTCAAAGAATTATGTGAAATTTCTGTTGGTATACCTCAGGGCACCGTTGTAGATTATATATTATCCTAAGGGTGCTACGACAGTTCAAAGTGCAGAAATATCTTCAAACAGAATCCTAATTCATATATTCTGCAACTGTAAGAGTGGTGTTGGTTCGCGATGTGTAGCAGAAAATCGGAGTTGCAGTGCTATTTAGCTTCACCATATCAAAGTGATGTCAATAAAGATAGAATTTTTGACTCCGAAATCATGGAAGACCTGGAGACAAATATCGTTGAAGACGATAAAGAAGAGGACTTTGAAATGCTACAGCGGTCGGAAGACGACGATGAAGAAGATAATTGAGAAAATGTGGAAAACTGCGTTGATGTGGTATAAACTTTCTGAGAAAGTTTTTCCAAATGAACTCAATCTCCAGCGATTCGAATCCAACGAGAATCGCTACTTTCGCATAGGCACCGCTCTTGTAGCGTCTTAAGCATTTTTTTAAAGTGCTTGTATTTTGTCCTTCAAAAGAATAGAAATTAGGAGTTGAAGTTCTTGTAATTTTCATTATTTTTTTTATTCCACAATTCTAATTGTATGGAATATTTTTCAATAAAAATATCCATACAGCCGGGACTACTTTAATAATGTTCTAACCGCGCGGTTTCCGCACTCTATCTCAAGTTGATAATGAAAACCTATAGAAAATGAGATTTTTGTGACGTTCGACCTTAGATTTTAATAATCGCGTATACCCTACCATATGTAAGTTCTGAGATGACTTTCAGGATAACAAAATACAGATTTGTACGAGTTTATAGTTGGGTATCTTAAATTCCGAGGTGAACTCACTAAGATGACTGGAGTAACATGCTCATAGTCGGAGAGCCAATGACGCATGTTTCATGATGTGTTTGATGCAACCGAAATTTTGTAGGGCTAGTATCTATGGAATAAGAAGTTCGAATACCTGTGTTCGCCTGACCCTGCCCGGGACACCAGGTACTGGGCATAATAGAAAGGTGTAAAAAAATATAAACCAATATAAGTATTTGTTTCACAAGCCAACAGATTTCAATCGAAAGATTACTTAATTTTTAGTAATAATTTAAGATGGCAGATACTTTGGAGAGGGTTTACATGTAATAATTTCCCTCAAAGTTATTTTTTAACGAAATGAAATGTTTGATTCATTATGAAATTTCAACAGCTACTTAATCAAATATTTAGAAAGTTAATTACAAAAAGCCAGACATTTTTGTTGGGGTTTAATTTCCGGCAAATATGAAAATAAATTCTATTTCAAATAGGACGAAAAAGGTTGCGCGTAGTTGGCGGCGTGTGTGAGAGCAGTCTTGAAATTGCACCAAATTTTCAAATCCTCTTCATAGTTACCACATCTTCTTTCAAGATGCAAACTTCTGGAAATACTCTTCAAATGGCAGATTCAGTCGCTACACTCGTTATCTTCAAAAATGACACATAGACGTAGTTCAGAAGGGTTTTTGACACCACTAACCATCTTGCTGAATCTGATAGCGGTAATGACAAAGCAAAAATTATATCATTACCATCATAAATCTCCTACACAATCTCTGGTAAGAGTAGATGCTCTTCAGGCATTCAAAAATAGAACTGAGGATGTGAAAACAGATGAACAACCCATCAACATCAGGGTAGCGCTTCCTTTCATTTTCGTTTTAGAGTTTTGAGAGCGCGCTTATTTTTGTAAATCCAAGACCTTTCTGTCCCATGCAAATATGTGAGCAGCAGAGACTTACAGGTTAATGAAAGTCAGAGAACTTGAGGTTGGGATTCGTGAATAACTCATGAATATTTCATCGAAACACAAAAACATAATACACTGACTAAAAATGAAATCTGATTATTTTCACCAGCCTAGACTAAGGACCCTTTCTACCTTTAAAAGAAACATAACAACTCAAGTAACGGAATCACGGTGAATACCCCTATAATAAAAAAAGCGCTATCGTCCCTTCTTTCCGAACTCATTACAGTTTTTTCAATCTACAAACAAAGGAGCGACAAGTAAAAGTCGTCTCAGCAAGATTATCAGTAGAAGTGAAACTGGCAGAACTCCCGTATTCCCCAAACTTCGGTTCGCCTAATTACCAATTGACCTTGACCTATGCTAACGGAAAGGAGAAGAAGAGGGTGAATCTTGACAGCTTCAAGCAACAGGTCCGATAATGAAGTAAAAACATACCGAGATTGGGATGTTGGGTCCGTATGAGGAATACGAGATCAGGTAAGAGTTGTGATTAACATAAGAAAGCGGATTCACGCAGGATTTTAGGTAGTCAAATCTCGGCTAGGAATAATATTTGTTTCTGATGACATAGCATTTTCATGCAATAATTATGGGAAGTGTTCATGGATAGAAGTTGAAAGTCATACTGGTGGAAAAAAAATGTTTTCAGGATATTAGTTATGATTTCGCAAGAACTGAGGTGAAGTATATATATTTTGTACAAACTGAGGTAATCAACAAATCTTTTGAGACAGGAGTATTTTCCTCAGTGTTGAAAATATCAGTTGCTATATCTCTCTATAAAGGTGGCGATGTCACCAACCCCTCGCTCTTCAGACCCATCTTGTTATCATCAACTATTTCGAAATTAATCGAAAAGCAAGTAGAGAAGAGATTGTTGAAAAATTTATCAAATGGAAAAATATTTAGCGAATGTCAATTTGACTTTCAAAGCTCTAAAAACACTAATGATGTAATCTTCCCATTTCCGGAAAAAATATACACGAATCTGAATGAAAAAGGAAGCGATTTTTCGAAAGCTTTCGATGGTGTCAATTATGATATACTTCAAAAAAAACTGTACTTTTATGGCATAAGAGGGACATGTCTTGAGTAGTTCAAATCGTACCTAAAAGGCAGATACCTGCTAACAAAAGTCAATAATGCGAATTCTGACATTTCAGCTATATATTGCGGAATGCCTCACAGATCTGTTCTAGGGCCCATTTTATTCGTATTATACGTCAATGATCTTGCTACAGTGGATAATGAAGGATCATTCACGATTTTTGCCGATGATGCCACATTGTTATGGCATGAAAAAAATACTAACAACTTGAAACTAGATTTAGAAAAGGTCAAACAGTTGTGTGATTCTAATTTACTCCCCTTCAACATAGACAATATAAAAATAGTAAACTTCAAATTTAGCTATGACAACTTGCTATTAGGAGATAGAATGATAAAAAAAACGCTTTGCACTAGATTTTTTGGTGTGCATGATGACAATAAGTTGGACAGGATCATTTGCTGTCAGAATCGTCTGCTACATCGACTTACTTTGCCCTAGTAGAGTCTCATCTGAGGTATAACATTGCATTTTGGAGATTCTGTTGTAAACAACTATTGAATTAGGTGTTGCAAAAAATATCTTGCGGTTTTTATGTAGGGCCAACTATAGGGATAGTTGTAAACAACTTTTCGTTAAATACCGAATCCTCACTCTATTCAGCATCATCATTCTCGAAGTTGTTTGCCTGATTCATAAAAGATATAGCACTGATTCTCCTGATGCACATATGATTCACAACACAAGACAGAACAGTAGTAATAATATCCATCTGCCAATACTCAGATTGACTCTAACAAAAAAGTCTAACATGTACGAAGGAATAAAAATATACAACCATTTACCATGGGTAGTTAGGGATATAATAGAGCAGAGACGTTTCAGGGAATAGGTCAATAATATACTTACTGCTTATGAAAGCTTATTATAGTCTGCAAGACTATCATGATGACAAATTGTAAATATTCTCAGTGTTCTGTCAAGATAAGCATAACAATATATATTAACGGTCATGTTTTTTATTATTATACTCATGTTCTTGTTTTAATTTCAATCAAATTGTGATACAATTGCATTTGTAATGAACACGCAAGGTTTGTTTCTTTCACAAATATGTTTGATATATATTCTCCACTTACTGTTTTAGTTATACATATACACATACAGCCCTAAACCTGAGGCCTATTTTTGTCAAGCTTTCGGCGAAGTTTTTCGCCTTCCTCAGGACAACTACAATATATTACAAATAAATTAAATCACAAACTGACATACTTACTAACGCGACAATATTGAAAATATAAATTATTATCTTGAGATAACATAAAAATAAAATTGTAATTTTGAAGGAAAAACTGACACTGACAATGATTTAGGAAGGAAAATTTTTATTAGATTTAGTTGTTATTTTTTCATTTTGATAATTAAGAAGGTACGTATAAATTTGGCTGAGATTGTCTAAATCAGTTCTCTTGTGATTACATTTTTCTTCATTTTTTTCCTTCAAAATTATAATTTTATTTTTATGTTATCTCAAGATAATAATTTATATTTTCAATATTCTTGCGTTAGTAAGTATGTCAGTTTGTGATAAAATAATTTAATTTATTTGTAATATATTGTAGTTGTCCTGAGGAAGGCGAAAAACTTCGCCGAAAGCTTGACATAAACAAAGAGTTTTCTTTGAAATAGCCCCAAACCTGACTGCAACCACAAAAACTGTAATATTTGTAATTTATCCAGTCACGATTCTTTCTGAAATTATATGTAT
>WOGR01001633.1:0-19373 GCA_015342045.1 Leptinotarsa lineolata | reverse complement strand
GGGGGATGATATACTGCAAGGAATTCGAATTTTAATTATGGAATATCATCGACTCTATCTATGTTGATTATGGCCACTACCTTGCACTGACGAAAGGCCAAATAGCCCGAAACCGGTCTGCAAGTATGCTCGTTTAATAATTGAAAATCGATTCCGGCAGTTGTATCGCCAACAGCAAATGCAGTAAATACTTCGGCGAAGATTCCTGCACTGACACCTGTCCGATATAATCCAACGCTCTTCGTGGTATTAGTCAGCGGAGTATTTGTTTTCTGATAGCTGTCAGTCCATTAACTTACAGTGTAGGGAGTTTGAGACTGGCCTGAACGAATTGTTCCTTTATATGATTTGATTTATAGCCAGTCTTCAAATATGCCCCCTGATTATATGTCAAGACTTTCAGTTTGTGTCTGAAAATTACTTTTTTGCATGATCTACACATCTTTGTGAAGAGTTAGTTTGATATCTTGAAATTGATTCCTTTCTTTCTTCAAAAGATTCTCACTTTTTTTATCAAGATGCAGAAGTAGAATGCCAAAATATTCGTTTCCCAAAAATAGGTAGGTGTTGAATTAATAGATACTGAATTATTGAAAAAAACAATCCAATTTCAACGTAATAGTAGGTGAAAAATGCAAATCAACTGAAATTACATATTTATCAATGATTTATGAATTTTATACGGCGTGTTTTTAATCGGGACTACAGGTTGACATCGAATGATACTCTAAAACTTTAAATAGTCAAACATCGCGCCCGCTCTGCCCTCTATCTCAACAATAGTTCAAGATATGAAAAAATGTTTCAACAAAACTTGTAGAAAATCGAATCTTCCAGAATATTTGTGAAAAAAAATAGCATGAAACCCAAAAGAAACGAGATATTTGCAATAAATATCTGTAGTCGAAGACACCTTACGATAGTTAGGTTTTTGAGGCAAGTTTTGAGATATCAGAAATAATTCATATACAAGTTCATAACTAACCATCTTTCATTACGAGTTTTATTATTTATGAGAATTCAAAATTCTGTCTCGTATTATTAACAGGTCACTGTCGTCTGAATCATCATATGCAGAGACTCGGACTGTCAAAAGACAGTGTGTATCGCCTCTGTTTGGAATATGATGAAACAGCACAGCACATACTTTGTGCCTGCCCCACCGTGGACCGAATCAGGTTTTTAGAGTTTGGTAAAACCACACTTTTGCCATCTGACCTGAAAGGTCACTCACCATACAAACTAATCGGCTTCCTCAAGAAGCTGGGTTTGTTTGGATAAGTGTGGGCCACAATAAACCCTTGTGGGTTGCGGTGGAGGGTCGAATAGACCCACTCACTTCTGACCTAACCTAACCTACTCCTGCATCTTTCAGAGGTTGGTCCATTCGTCTAATATGTCCGCTTGGTGTTGAGGATATCCTTCAACTAACGCATAGTTGGTGAATCTCGCCAATAGAGCTGTATCGTCCGCGTGGAGTGCCAACTTGTTGAAGTTGTTCTTCGGCTTAGGCACGTCCACTGTGTACACCGAGAAGAGGTGAGGGAAAAAACTACGCCTTTTGGGACTCCTGCTTCGAGAAGTTGCCTGGTGCATTGGCATCGTCGGTCAGCTAGAAAAGATCGATTAGTCTTACCATTGGTCTCGTGTATCGAAAATTTGTCAACTTGGCCACGATTTCGTCGGGCCAGACTCTATCGAACATCTTGAAGACGTCTAGGAATATCGTTCCGCTGTGGTATCCTTTGTCCAGGTTGAAACCTTCTGTTGCATAGTCAACTACTCTCAGGACTTGAAGTTCCGAAGAGTATTCCGACCTGAATTCGAACTGTTCATCCGGTAGGATTTTCAGTTCGTCGGTCTGGTCTTCAAATCTATTCATTATAACGCGTTCTGCTACCTTGCTCATCGATGGGGTCAAGCTGATCCCCCGATGATTGTCGAAGAAAGTGGGGTTTTTGTTTGGCTTTTGGATCATAATGTTTGGCTTTGGGACTTGATTCGGGCCTGGGGCTTTTCAAGGAGCGAAGCCTCTTACGATGCTTTTGATTTCGTCGAGGAATGTGAGATTCAAGGATTGAGCGTCGTCCCGTCGTTGTCGTCTTATACTGAGGACGACAGAGGACGAACATCGTCGACAGTCAATGGCGAAGCTTGGCTCTGCTACTGACCGCCTTGGGAGCCTTGTTTATCTTAGATATTCGAGGATTAAGTTCTCTGTCGATCCCATAAGAATATCAATCGAGCAACCAGCAATATATGTGTAGTAAAAACTGTTATTCTTTACTGCTGTATTCCTTTTATAGCTCCCAAGAAGCGGAAAATTGAATATATAAATAATAAATAAAGTATAAACTTAAGAATTCGAAGCATCAATAACAGGGTCAGTGGAGGAACCGAACCCTCTTCTCAATTTATCACCTGTATATATTCATGATTGTTCTAGACTAATGTTATATTTCAGATCAATGATTCTCAGCAGAAGACAAAATGACGATGACTCCCGAGACGGATTCTCAAAGTGGCCATTTATGACGACCCACACTTGGGGTGAATATCCACAGGGAACTTGGATACTTGAGGTGGGTAATTTTCACGATACACTTTTATTTCAACGATCACGTTTGCAGTTCTGGTGTTTAGGCAAAGTGCTGTTTTAGATTTAAGCTACGCCAGCAATTCCAGCTCTACCTTTTTTTAGCAGTGATGTATGCTTACGAATTTATTTTTCACGTTATGAAATGTGCCTGGGGTAATTTCGTTGCAAGCACCTCTTCTTCTATCCACGAGTACTGAACTGAACTGCGGTTGTGTTTCAATTCAGATGTAACTCCAGAAACATCTAGAGGCGTCATTTCAGGTGACCTAGTGGGCTTTTCTGAGAAATCGCGTTTGCCTATCTAGCGGTTTGGTAATTGACAGTCCCAAATGAGTTGTCAATTCGTGTTACGTTTCAGTAAGATGAGGTACCTCTTCATTAGGAAAGACTGCTTCGAAAGTGGCTAGATCGATGGATAGGCAAACGTGGTCCATTAAAATAGCCAGCTAGATCACCTGATATGATTTCCTTAGATTGTGCCTGAGTGTTTTTTCCTTCGGTTCGCAATCAACTGAATGATTTAATTTTATGTTTCAGGCTAAGTTCAATTCTGAAATACCACAAACTGGATATGTCAAGGAATGGAGCTTGATGTTACATGGCACTAAAGAACCGCCGTACACTGAACTGCCAGTTCTAGATCCACATTCTAAACTAGCCATTGTAAAAAAAGCACACGAAAGTAGGAGTAAGATGTAATTATTTTTTAATTTAAGACAAGCAGCAGACTCAGATGGACCCTTCCAAAAATATTGTGAATCAAACATAAAATATGACGAACATAATTTGGTCGGCTTTCTAAAAATTCAATATACGGGTGTTTCCACTTAAGTTCATCAACAGACACTTCTGAAGCAAATAGGAAAAGTCGACTAATTTTTTCAGTTTGTATCGCTGCTTGAAGAAATCTTAACGTACCAATTCATATTTTTTGAGTTCGAAAAACTCATTTTATATATTATCTAACATTCATAAAGATGAAAGAAAAATTCACAAAATATCAGTACAAATGATCAACTCAAAACATACTCGAATGAATAATGAATCTATCAAACAAACTGCACAGCAATTCTACCTTATGATTTTCCCTTCTGATGCCATACTTATTTCTTATGTTGAGTCTGCTTAACAGCAGACAAAAAATTCTGAAGCCGATAGTTCAGGTTTTGCAAGTACTTGAACTCCGCTGAAGGAATCAGAAGAGGTCCATCAAAGGTGCTACGAAAGGAGCGTCTTGGTGGGGGGTTTTCATAACTTCCTTCTCTCCTATATACGTTCCATAAACGTATCACTATTGTGAATAAAGTTTGGTGAATCATGAGATATCGTCAAACAACGAGTTTGTATTGTGAAGATGATGGAAATGATCCGTCCACGATTAGAAAAAGTCGATCCAGAACAATGAAAAATGAGGATTTGCTTTACGTCTACTCTACATATTGACCAATCACATCTCCACCTTTGATGCTCTTCTTTACGGAAGCGCAGAAAGGCCATATATTTTCATTAATTATTTCTTGGAGATACGACCTTGAAACTCAAAATTACATTTCGTCATTTCGAAATTACGACTTTAAACTCAAAATTCCGACTGTAATGTCGTAATTTCGAGATTAAAGTCGTAATTTCGAGATTTAAGTCGAAATTTTAAGTTTCAAAGTCATGATTTTCAAGAATCGAATAATGAAAATATGTGGCTATTCTGCGCTTCCGTTGTTCTCTGATGGACTTTTCATTGATCGCACTAAAGATGCATAGAAACCCTGGTGTTAATACTGATTAGCTTTTGTTTCGTCAATGAATCCAAGGATTGGTCCGATGAATTCATTTATTGGTCTGTTGGACGTTTCTATTGGTTGGAGCTACTGATCGGAAATTTTATATTTAATTTAAGAACTAGTCTTGTTACCAACAACATAATTTCAACCGGCTGGTGCTTCAACCAATTCGATTTTATTTTGTCGAAAACTCTCGACGTGAGAAATTACATTGACACAACTTGCACATATGTTGATAGGTGGCGCATGAATCGAGTTCTGTCGCGGGAAATTTGTTAGATCTTTAAATTATGGACCATAATCTGAAAAATATTTCATGTAATATCAATTCGTGTTGTTGATGACTTGTTTATTTTGTGGAAATTCATGATCACTTTAATGAGATGAATGAAAACACTTTTTGTCTAATTTCCACTAGGTATTTTATTCTTAGGACCGGTTTCGGGTTCTAACGCCAAGTATAATCAAGGAGTTTATACTTGATATTGGGTTAGAACCCGAAACCGATCTTAAGAATAAAATACCCAGTGGAAATTATACAAAAAGTGTTTTCATTCATCTCATTAAAGTAATATCAACGGGTTGCGAAAAAACTCGCATTTCAAATCTTTCATTTCATTTTACTGGACTCAGGAGGATTGTGCTAAATAAATTAGACACAAACATGACGAACAGTAGATTTGCAATTTTTCTTTCATCTTATCTCTACTAGAGCATTATTCATACCAATTATATAGAGAAATTTCGAGTATGGAGGGATCAAAATAGTTTTGTCAATCTGAAAAATAGCAAAACGTTTTCGAATGCACAAATATATATGAATTTCCATAATAATTGTTATAAAGAGCATGTCATTTCAAATATATCTGTCACAAATTCAACTTGTTCGTTGAAATATGTTGTAAATTATATATAAAAGTAGATAATAGGGTTATAACTCATTAAATGCAAATGAAACATATATTATATCAAATAATAGTGTCTTGAATGCTATATCATTTTTCATTGGTGTCATTTCAAAAACAATTTACTTAGATCCAATGAGTGGTAAAAGGATCAAAACAGAAATTGTGGAAATTCGAATCCAAGAAACAGAGAATTGGAACATTTCAAAGCAAAGGAAATACCAATGAGAAGTGAATCAGTATTGTAGATATATAAATATATACTGGTTAGTAAGATCAAAATTGTACAGTTAGTAAAAGTCGAAAATGAGAAAAAACATCAAATGCTTTCATAAATGACGGGTATTTTTTCTACAGAGGTTGCCTTTTACGATATTTGATGGTTATAAAAAGTCCTGAGTATTCATTTTATCAACTTTATTTTACCAACTTCAACACCGTGTGATGAAATTGAGAATTCTCTTGAATCTTTTTCTCAAAGTTTGGACTTCAACCTGTCGAGTGATGAAAATTTATTGAATGAATATTTAATAAATATCCTACAGTTTAGTGTGAAGTTCTCTGTGACAAATTGGGTAACGAAATGAGAATACTAGAAAGTTGGGATTTTGTACAAATATATATGCCTATTTTCTAAAGATTATTCCAAAATTGGTTTGTATTCTTTAACAGTTATTGCTCTTGCCAACTGAAAAATGTAAATAAAATATATCAAAAGTTTCTTGGATTTTATTTATTTCCAGTATCGAATAACCAATATTGTTGAATGCCATTATGCAGGTGAGTTTTGATTATTATAGTTGGTGATAAACCACTTTACGTTGGACAGACCGATGAACTTCATAACATTCATATATGTTAGTTTACTTTTTGAGAGCCTCAATATGATTATCGAGATTCAGTCTGCTATCAATGTATAACCCTAAGAATTTTGTATGAAGTTTGTTCTCAATTGAATTTTCTCCTAGTGAAACATTTTCAATTTGCCTTCTAAAAGCAACAATGTTGGTCTTTGAAACATTGAAAGAAAGCTCATTTGAGTTACACTGCATTTTCTACATAAGTTGACATCATTATGAATTAATTTATTTAAGGGCTCTAAATCCGAACTGTGCCATATTATGGTGGTGTCATCAGCATACAGTGCTGAATGTCCAGATATTTTGACATTTGGCGAATCATTTATATATACCAAAAAGAAAAGCCGGCCCACTATTGAGCCTTGAGGTACGCCAGTCGCTTTTTCAGAGAGTATTGTTGTTTTTACTATATGGATTTGACCTGATAGGTAGGAATTACACCATTCAAGGGCAACTTCTCTTATTCCGTAGTGCTGAAGTTTCTGTAACAGTATTTCATGATTCACACAGTCGAATATCTTCACAATAATACTGCCGCTATCATCTCATCATTATTCAGCTCAGTGTGGGTATACTTTATTTTGGAATAAGAAAATGACATCAGTGATATTTTTGCGGTCCTTTTTTTTAGAGGACAACAAAACACAACCACTACAGGAAAATTAAGGAGCTCTGCGAGCGGTGCCTTTGCGAAAGTAGCGATTCACGTTGGATTTGAATCGCTGGATATCAAATTCATTTGGAAAAAAGTTCTCAGGAAGTTTATTTCATATAAAGGCAGTTCTACAAATTGAAGAGTTCTAAAACTCATCTCAAGTGGAATTGAAACTGGTCTTTTTAGAAAATCCTTAGGGGTCAACAAAAAAATGTAATTTCAGCGAATATCAAAAACATTTTGTTTCCATATCAGTGGTTGTATAGGCAATGTCTCTGAAAAATCTATGGATTCAAAAGTTTTCGAATGCCAGTTTGAAACTGGGGTTTTTGAGAGCTATTATTACTTTTATAAAATTCTAATAAAATTTCAAGATTGTTTCTTATAATTGGATAACTTGGATGTAAATCTATCAGTTGCAAAATGATGAAAATTTTCAGCTTTAAATATTCAAGGTAACTCTTTAGTAACCTGGACAAACCAGCTTTTGGGGGAAAATACTTCTTTATTAGCTTTATCACACTAAACTCATATCTGTTTCAGCGAACACCAAAAGAAACACTAATAAATATAAATAGTTTACTTATATATTCAAAACTTCATAACAGTATAAAATAAAACAATCCAGTCCCTTCAGGTCGCACTCTTCTGATTCTTCCCAAACAGGGAACTGCACAAATCTATCTTGCTCTCATCCGTCCAAGAATTACCTTCAATCGGAGCAAGGTAGCTCACCAACTTGGGGTGTACAACATACCTCGTTTTTCTACCTTTTGTCGCTCTAGTGTCAATTTTCCTCTTCATCTTACTTCTCATATTTTGCAGCTGAATCCACTGCCTACCCAACTGAACAGGGTCGGTGATGTCCGAAGACTTGACCTCAATCAGCTCCCGTAGAAGCTGGTGGTAGAAATCGTTGTCATCAAAAATCTCAGAATTGTACTCACCAGCAGGTTTTGTGTCTGAGGATTCGTTTTGGACTGGCTCATTTTCTTCTTCACCTATGCTCTTATAATCTGTCCTCTTCAACTGGGTTCTCTTCACCAACTTTGACTTGTCTTTCAAGGTGTGCTCTATATTGTTGATAACAGAGTATTGGCTTGAGTTGGATTTCATGATGGATATGGTAGTTTTGTCGTGCCACTTTCTGATCACGCTGTTTCTGTAGTCCTTATATTTGAGATGCTGCTTGCCTATTTCAGTTTCGAACTCTGCAAGCTTCCTCCTCTTCATAGGTTGTTCTGCAGCATCTAAATCAGAATCTTCCTCAGGGATATCTTCATCCGTATCACTTGGGATTTCCTCATCACCTGGATCTTCTATTTTACCATCATTCTTCATGAGCTTCTTCGTCTCTGGATATTTATTTAGCACCAAACTTTGTAAATTCAGTAGTTTTCCTAAAAGCATCGATACGGAGCCTGCTGTTTCACTGACTCTATTAGAAAACTCTTGCCCTGATTCTGCCTTGATTTCTTTGAACTTTTCTTTCCTTGGCATTTTATTAGCAGCTGCTAAACACTTCTGGATCTGGATTCTCATCTCCAAAAGACTTTCCCATATGCTCAGTTGATTTCTGACGCACATCCCCTTTTTCAATTGTAGAGGAACATCTTCAGACTTTATGTGTTCAAAATTACCATTTTGTTCAGTTTCGAGGGTATTGTTTTCAAAATCTGATCCACTACCTTCACTTTCTTCAGCTGTCTCTTCCTCATCATCAGACTCTGACTCTTTTTGGTCACTTTCGTCTTCGTTTTCTTCAGGATATTGCATACTTCCATCATCTGAGTTGTCACCTGAAAGAAGAAATAGATAGAGAATATATCATACAGCTAGATATATGTATGTCACATGAAGCAAAAAAGAGTGGTAGCTCCAGGACACCACCTTGCGGAGTACCAATGCTATCAAATAGCTCATTCTCAATCAGCACTTTGAGAATTCTGTCAGATATATATGACTAGATGCATTGTTGAAATCGGGCCTCCTATACTCATTTCCTGTGATTTAATTAGTAAATACTTGTTCTTTATTGTGTCACTAGAATAAGATAGGTCAAAGAAAACCCCACCTAAAGGCTTGTTTTCATTGATATTACTGCATTTAATTATATAAAATTAACATATGCTATTTCCAATAAGTCGTTAGGTGAGAATCTATGTTGAGGAGAGGTAACGTTATATTTGATTGAATAGGTAATTATTTGGTTGTATGCTAATGTTTCCATTATTTTGGAAAAGAGCTGAGAAGGCAAACCATCCTATAAAATATCGTTTATGTCACCATAAAATTAGTAACATCTAAATCTGTAAAACTACTTTGTAATCTATGTACCTACCACTCTCACTCTCCTCTTGATAATCATCTGATTCATCCGAACTGGCCAAGTTTTTACGACTAGCTTTTTTACCGGCATATTTCTCGTCAATGTCTGCTAATAGATCGACGTTTTGCTTTCGAAATCTACTTAAAAGTTCGTCGTCGAAATCGTCATCTTCAGTGGTGTCTGTCTTGAGTTTTGCTCTTGTTTCATCTACTAGTTCATCTTCAGGGTCTAAAGTGGCTGGAGCTGTGTTTAGAACTTTAGCGATTCTATCAGCTAACGTTTCTTTTTTGTTCGTTTTCGACATTTTTTTGACTGCCTCAGTATTTTGAACTATCCTGTTTGTTTATATTACAGGTAATGAATGTGAGGTTAGAAATTCTACTTGCTGTCTGGTTTCTTCTTCTTATATTTAAGGGGCGCATATGGCAAGTTGCCACTAGCAGCAACATGAAACTAAGGTACAACTTCGGGATAGACAAAGAAGTAGATTAGATATTTACCGATACATTTTATGTATTCACGACGGAATTTGGTAATCAGCTCAACGATTCTGAGATTATATTTCGAATTATAGAAACAGATACAGTTACATCTCTAAATTTACAAATTATCACCTAGAACTATGAATTCTCAATTGCAACTATAAATTGTCTAATTTATAGTTATAATTATGGATCAAGATCAGTTTGATTTTTCTGGTTGTGAGCTAACCTTCATTACGCGATTGAAAAAATATATGGAGAAAGTAAAATAAATTGTTTATTTCTGTAAAATATAAAATCACACACAAATATAGACTTTAGCACTTATAAATTAGTATGGAAATGCATCCTTAATTTCTTGGGGAAGTTTCTCCACCAAAGCATCATGATCAACAGTCCTGGCGGTAGCAAAAATACCTTGGTTATCGGGGAATGACACATTCTTGTCGTAACTGTAGTGTTTGCCGTGAATATCTGTCAACCGTCCTCCGGAAGCTTCTAAAATAGCCTCAGGTGCGCAAGTGTCCCATTTCTTGCACCCTCGACTTGCGTAAACATAAGCATGAGCTCTGCCTTCCAAAACAACCAAAACCTTGAATAATAAACACCAAAATCAAATAATAATGAACAAAACTCATGGAGGAATCAGTTCTTTTGAAGTTATGTTGAAAAACTCAGCAGATCATATTAATATGCAAAGTCTTTTGTCGAATTTTTCGAAGACATGTATAATTTTCAATCCACCTACTCAGCACCAATTTCAACTCAATTGCATATTATATTTTTCTTAATTTTTGTCTTACAACAGGGTATGTCCACTTATTTCACATGCGTACTGTTAAAATAAGAAGAAATCTCTCAAAAAAGTAAATTCAAACTAATATCGAATTATGCCAAGTATTTAGAATTAATATCTCATGAATCCACAAGGTAGTTACTATTATTATTATTAATACTAAGAACGGTACCTTGTGTCCTGCACCACCGACGCTAATAATGTCATCAGGATTCAGAGCCTTCAAGGCATTTGACACCATACCGTCCTGGTGCGACCTTGAAGTTGTGATGATGAATTTATCTTTTGGAGGGTCAATAGGATTAAATCCGCCGACTCCTGCCCCTACCAGACCCCACAGAGTCCTTCCTGGAGTATCAGGAACTGTTTTGTAGTTGTAATAGGGTTGGTGGATCACTCCTCCCACCGCCCTACCACTGACAGCTACTCCAATGAGCACCGTCACATGATCTAGGAGTCCCTACAGTAAAATATGAAATGAAATATTAAAATGGGTTAATAAAAAAACTCGGTTACGACTTACAGTCAAAAATGATACTGATACTGGGATTTCAAATACAACGAGGTGAAAAAGTATGCATGTTCTATATTTCAAATTAACTTATGATTTCTCATTCTTTACAGAACATCTTATATCCTTTGGTAACAATCAAATTACTAATTGTTTGTGTGTATGAAAATTTTGAATAATTTAAAGGAAATTTCTGATTCTATGTAAATGATACGTGTTCATATGTCTATTATAAATATTTAGGGTAAAACGAATTCACACATATATTTTCACTAGCAGACCTGGCCACGCGTTTCTGTGACTAGGGTTAGCATTATATTCTATTGTTGTAATCTATTCAACAGAGTAAAATTATTATTTTAGAATAAAGACGGAAAATAGTCTGTTGCAGACGTTCGTCATGCTGTTCTCGTTAGTACTAACATAGCGCCATCTATTGGATACTTACACAATCCAGTCAACTTATACTGCCTTATAGTGCCATCTGTTAGAATCTTATTAAACTAAGAGATAATTATGACTCTTTGCAAGATAATGAGCAAATAATCCGCAATAAAATAGTATTGCGATTATAAATTGGAATATAAACTATTCCAACTTTCAATTTGGATAAAACTGTATAGTGTGCAAAATTTTATTGAAATCGGTTCAGTAGTTTAGGGAGTCCATAGAGGACAAACAATGTGACACTTAATTTCTATATATCAAAATTACCTCTGTATATTCAGAAGTTCCATCAAGGGGATCTACCCATACAACAATGTCTTCAGAAACAGTGTTGATAAATGAAGGAGGACAATTCGTAGAAAGAACAGATTGATCACTCTCTGTCACAATCCAGTCACTTGGTACCTGAAAAAAGAACAAAATAAGACATTGAAATAGTGGTGTAGGGAACAAAAATCATTGGAGTACGATTGACTCACGTCAGATTCACTGAGTTGCCCTTCTTCTCCAATAATGGTGACATCAGGAAATTGCTTAGAAAGAGATGCAACTATGCATCGTTGAGCCGATCGGTCTGCTTCTGTCTGAACATCATTTTTCCCTAATCCCTGCACAAGACAGATATATTTGTTATTGAACGATGATAATGATTATTGTCAGGGGGTTCAAAGGATATTAACATTGTCCAGTATAAAAAAAAACATTTCAAGATGGAATTAGGTGTACTGTTGACAGTGGCATACAGTGATTGTACTCTGAGTCAGAAAATGTTTACAAGTGGTACAAGCTTTTCTCAGAAGGCCGAGAAGATGTGCCTTTATAATGATAAAATATAATATAAAATGAATGAAATTATTTTTCTCTTTATATAGGATTATTTTCAATAATATAATAGAATATATAATTGTGGTTATGTCAAGATGTGCATAAAGGAGTATTATTCTTAGGTACAGTCTTAGTTACTGATTATTATCAAAAAATATACCAACTAACTGGTGTACTCTTTGATTATTATGTTTAGTTCTTAGGTATTAAACCCACTGTGAGTTGGCATTTCTGAGAGACGAGTAGGGCTTCTAGATAAGACGAGTAAACATAACTTTAAATTGAATCATGTGATCTTGAGATCATGAAAAAAATTGACAATTTTTGATTACCTCAAGTAAAAACTGCGAAAAATCAAAATCACATGCATTCTGAAGGCTACAAGGCAGCAGCTTCTTGTCATTTCTAAACAGAATTGCGTTATTTGATACATGTAGGTTAATCCAAATAAAATTAATATTTACCTTCTCTACAATGCCTAGTTCACCCTTGGTCATAACATCTTTAATGATTTTACCGGCTCGCGTAGCAGCAGTTACTGAGGAAGCCAACAACCGTAGAATTAGAGGCGCACTTTGTGCCATTTTTGAGGATATGTTCACCTGAGATGTTAAAACACAAATGAAGATAATTCAGAGGTCAATATAGGAAAACTGAAATATGATTATACCATTTGAGATAGTAAAAACTCATATAACCTTGTTTGGTTGATTACGTTTTGTTTTGTCACGGGATTCAAGAACAAACGGAGCAGTCAAGTGCAACAAAAATAATTACATTTCTTGAAACATTTGAAATGGGAGTTTAAGTTTAACCTACTTTTTTACTGATTAAGACGGCAAAATTCAAAAATTGACATTGACATTGAAAGGACTTTTGACACTTTTGCTCCTTGATCTGGTACGTCACATTCGAAAAAGAGCATATTTTTTAAATCAACTGCTGGTAGAGTTTTATCCCAACACCAAACTTATTCTTAATACCTCGACAGGTGTTTCGATCACCAAGTGATCATCTTTTAAGAGGAAGATTGAACTCTATTATATACTCTATTATTACTTCATTAAGGTGATCAGAGAATTATTACATTATATGATTATTATTATTATGTTTAGTTATGTTTATGTAATAAATGATATAGCACTGATAACCTTAATTCTGTAATATGTACTATTTGTTTCTGTGTCTGTTTTTGTAATTTGTAATTTGCTATTAATGATACATGATGGAATAATTATGGAATAAAATATTAAAAAAAAAATTGAATGATAAAAAAATCCAATGAATTTCAACATCTCATTCCGACATGCAACTTAAGTGACGCAACTTGACATTGTCAATTTCATAAACTACACCTCACGATTTGATCTGCACAAAGTTTATTCAAAAAATATATATCACATGTTTCGCTAACACAGTAGCTTTTTCATTGTGAATTAAGTACTCGAGATATTCTAGTTAGTTATGGCACATAGAAAAATTAACTTGAAGTACCACAAGGCCAAGAAATTAGTCGTAGCTTCCTTTAATTTTCTGATTGATTCGGTCGTTACTTGATGAAGATGCATAGTAATTCCATAAACTACACCTTACGACTTAATCTCCACAAACTTTATTTAAATTATATCACGACATGTTTCGCTAACACAGTAGCTTTCTCATAGTGAATTAAGTACAATATCAAGTTGGCACTTTGATTTTCAACATTTTTTACATTTGTGAATAAATTGATATTAGTTGATATAGATAAATCCATCGGATCTTTTTTATTCCAGTCCAAAGTCAAGGGTTACGTCGATCGTCAAAGTGACAAACTCTGTGAGGTCCGAGTCTGGAAAGTAGAAGAAATTAACCTAGAATAATGTTAAATATAACCTATTATTTGTAAATTTTGAAAATCGTATGAATTGAAAATGTTTTTAGGAAACACCAAATTACCAAAAAGGACTTTCAAGAATGTAATTCAGTTTTCGAGGCTCAGGAGGTATTACAGTGAAAAATTAACGATTCCAGAAGTAAATATTCCATTTTCAAATGGGTGAGTACACAATTTGAATTTTCAGTGACGTTCGGAGATACTGACGAAACATTTCAGGCGTAACTTGAATATATCAACAGGGCAGTATGCCCGATTAGCGGACGGTTGTGCAGTAGCGACCTTAGGAGACACGTCTGTAATGGTAACGGTAGTATCCAAATCTAAATCAAGCAATAGTGGTTTTCTCCCACTAACCGTAGACTATCGTCAAAAATCAGCCGCTGCTGGACGTATACCGACAAATTTCTTCCGCCGGGAATTGGGGCCTTCCGAACGTGAAATACTGACATCCCGTCTCATAGATCGCAGTCTTCGCCCTCTTTTCCCAGAGCAGTTCAATTGTGAGACGCAAGTTATATGTAACATGTTAGCAGTTGATGGAGTGAACAACCCTGACGTCATTTCAATAAACGCAGCATCGGCAGCTCTATCACTGAGTGATATCCCTTGGAACGGGCCTGTCGGAGCAGTGAGAGTAGGCCTCATTAGCAACGAGCTTGTAATTAATCCCACAAGGAAGGAGTTACAGGGTTCTATTTTGAATTTGGTGGTATCGGCAACAAAAAGAAACCTGGTTGTCATGTTAGAAGGTAATGCTGATGTCATATTGCTTCAAGACTTGCAAAAGGCTATTAAGCTGGCTACTAAGGAAGTTCAGGGTATCGTCAATGAGATCGAGAGGATGCAGAAGGCTTATGGCAAGCCTAAACGACAGCTTGATGTCCCTGTTGAGGTATCTCAGGAAATAACTGAGGCATTACGCTCTTTTTCAGAAATGCGAGTTCGGGAGATTTTCAAAAACTATAATTTCGATAAGCTAGGTAGAGACAATGCTCTCAGTGATGTCAGGACAGATGTATTAGACAAAATTAGACTCAATTTCCCTGATTCGGATAGTTCACTAGTAGCAGATAATTATAATAAGATGGTGAAGCAAATATTTCGCGATTTGGTATTTGAGGAAAGAAAACGGTGTGACGGACGCGAGTTTAATGAAGTGAGAGATATTTCTTGCAAAGTGAACCTTTATAAGCCGCTGCATGGGTCTGCTTTGTTCCAGAGGGGACAGACGCAAGTTTTCTGTACCGTTACTTTGGATTCCCATGATAGTGCTCTGAAACTGGACCCCTTAAGTGTTTTAACAAGGTATTGAAATAAATTCTACTTGATTTTAAACAAAGAATTAGAGCTAAATCAAATTCAAAAAAACAAATATATAAAATACAAAATCGAATGCTGATTGATACAAATAAGTAGTTAAGTACTTAACCTTCCAGTGGTGACGTACGCTACATCCCCTTTCATAACTTTTGAGTGGGGGATAATTACAATTCCCTCCATGTATCTCTCAGTTACGTTCCGTTAGATACTGAGACGAAGTAGTGTGTTGTCAAAATAATTTATGAACAGGTTATGTCAAGTTTCGGTTTTGTAAACCAAAGTCACTGTTGCGGTTAGGGAATTGTTATTGAAGAAAAATATATTAATTCGCAGACTTCTGTAAGTATGATAGAAGATAATAAAAATTATAGTTCATAACTCAATATATTTCAATTATTTGAAGAAAATGGGTGATTATGAGCGTGAACAAGAACGGCTGATGGCCCTTATGGAATTAACTGTTGAGGATATTGTTGAAGAGCAGTACGATGACGAGGAAGAAGATATGGAAGATCGTTTGGAAGAAGAGAAGAATAACAGCGACACAGAACAAGAGCTAGAGAGTGAAGAAGAGGAAGAAGAACAGCCAGAAGAGGAAGAACAGTCTCCTCAAAAAAGGAAGATAGTCCAAGAACCAACGTTTACTGGTAAAGATAAAGTTACTAAATGGAACAAGCACATGCCGAACCAAAATGTGAAAACTCCCTTTAAGAATATAATAAGAATGAAACTCCCGTGTGTGAGGGGCCCTCTGAAACAAATAACAGATCCATTAGATATTTGGAGAAATTTTTTTGACAATGATATGATAAACATTATAGTTACTAATACCAATTCTTGTTTAGAGAGCGAATCACATAAATATAACCGAGCAACATATACAAGACCTACCACCAGAGAAGAGATAGAGGCACTTTTAGGACTGCTCTTATTCAGTGGAGTGAAGAAGAATAATAATTTGAACACAGAAGACTTATTCAAAACTGATGGTACCTCTGCTGAAATATATCGATTGACTATGTCACTCCAACGATTTCGTATTCTTTTGCGCTATATCAGATTTGATGATTTAGAAACAAGGGCAGAGAGACAAGCTCTTGACAAATTAGCCCCAATAAGGAGTTTCATCAACAAATTTATTGATAACTGTAAACGAAATTATAATCTGTCACAAGAAGTTACAATTGATGAAAAACTTGAGGCTTTTCGTGGACGCTGTTCTTTTCGGCAGTACATGCCAAATAAACCCAATAAATATGGGATTAAAATTTTTGCACTTTGCGATTCAAAAACATTTTATACCTCTAATTTAGAAGTATATGTTGGTACTCAACCAGATGGTCCATTTGCTCAAAATACATCGACACTTTCTTTAGTCGATAGGTTGTGTGAACCAATTCACGGGTCTGGTCGGAATATTACAACCGATAATTGGTTCACAAGTATTCCTCTAGCTGAAAAACTTATACAACGGAACCTAACAACAATTGGAACTATACGAAAAAACAAAAAGGAAATACCACCTGAATTTGTTCAAGGAAAAAATCGTCCAATTGGTTCCAGTATGTTCGGTTTTAGAAAAGATTGTACTCTCGTTTCCTATGTACCAAAAAAGAAGAAAAATGTTCTTTTGATCTCCACTTGCCACAGTGACGATAAAATCGATGGGAATAGTTCAAAACCAGATATAATTATTGACTATAATCGTACTAAAGGGGGAGTTGACGTAGTGGACAAATTATGTGCATCTTATAACACTGCAAGAGCTACTCGAAGATGGCAAATGGTAATTTTTTACAGTTTGCTAAATTTATCTGGAATCAATTCGCAAGTTATCTTTTGTGCAAATAAACCCCAGAGCAGAGTAGTTAGACGCCAATTTCTCGAAAATCTTGCGTTGTGTCTGATTGAACCACATTTGAAAATCCGTGCAATGTCTCAAAATTTACCAAGACCTCTTAGAGTTCGAATATGTCAGATTTGTAAATTAGAAGTAGCAGAGGCAAATCGCAACACGGAAAATATTTTCGGAAGATGTTTTAACTGTAGTTCAAAGAAGAACAGAAGGACCAAATACCGCTGTCAAGACTGCAATAAATTTCTATGTTTGGAACACGTGACTATCTTCTGTATGGAATGTTCCAGTCAAGAAGAAGCCAAAGACTGAGTTCAACCTTCGAATGGGTGCATCGCAATTATAATACGTAGGCTTCAGAATGTTCCTTTTTGTTATTTATAATTATTCACCCTTTCATGTTTTTTTCATACTTACTTGAAGAAAAAGTCAATAAAAGTTTAACTTCATTAAAATCCTATAGTTTATACAATTTATGACGTTATATAGACGATGAAACTTGATCAGTGTGGTAGACCGAAGTCACCACTCGTGGCCTACGGCAACACGTCACCACCAAAAAGGTAAAATTTTTTTTTGTGAAGGACTCAATATATTTTATACTGGAATTTCTAGGTTTATAACCTTCCACAATCTGAAAAAATAAAATATAAATTAATAGAGAATCTGCTGTAGTAAAGAGCAAACTGAAAAGATCACCCCGAAAAGTTACTGCGTAATATAAACTAATGGAAAGTCCAATTAGTCTGTAACTTGTATTCATAAATTTTGGAAGTTTATAAACCCAGAAAAACCAGTATAAAATACACCTATGATTCGTCACCCATTACCCATTTAAGCAAATCTCGATCTTCATTCAACATTTTCTGAACGATGCTCATGCGACGGTCAAAATTCAGCAATTTTGGAACGAACTTCGGAGCCACACGCTTTCTGCCCTAAAATTTACGAAAAAATTGCATGGCATGAACAAACCCATATATTATGCCGACATTTTCAGCGACTTCTCTGACAGTGATTCGAAGATTCTCCATAACAATTTTCTTTATTTTCTCGACATTCTCATCTCCTCGACTTTTTGTGAAAAGCTTGTACCACTCGTAAAGTTTTCCTGACTCAGAGTACAATCACGTATGCCCCTGTCAACATTTCAAGTGATTTTGAGCACTTGATTCCATTTTTCACACAAAGTTTGATACAAATTCTTTGATCCATTTTTTTCGATAGCAGAAAATCGTCCAACACTTCTAACTTTTATGCCTAAACATGATAAACAGCTGAAACTGTGAACATATACGTTCGAAAAGAATGTACCAACATAAAAAAATCGCTAATCGAATGTACATAGCCCGCCAAATTTGAAAATTCGCCTTGTTTTTTGAACAGGCCTCGTATATTATGCAGGCGAACTTGACAACATCGCAGACATGCATTTTGTTTTATCGTATCGGTGGCGTGGCGAGGCCGAGGCCTACTCCGACTGATAATCCAAAGTTGTTTTCGACTTTTGTTATTTTTAGTCGCAGAACGATCCTGTGGTCCTCCGTTGTTGCCGAGAGAAGTCTTTGCACTTGCAGATATGCGAGATTTTTTATTTCTCTTTAGGGTGAACCCGCGGTCGTCGAACTGTAACATTTTTTTCTCCTTTGTAACCTCGACATAATTTGGTTCGAAGGAAACGGAGTGCATGTAGTTGGTAACATGGTAACGAATCATCATCGGCTAAGTTTCTACGGTTGTGTGTTCCGCATTGAAATAGACACAGATTGTTTTGAAAAATTTCTTTTTTTGTTCCAAAACTTCCTAATTTATTTGTGAAAAAAAGTTTTTGGCTTTCTACTACTCCATCTTGATACAAAAAATGTGGGCAATCATTTAAAAAAAAATAACTCTAAACATAGATGTGTAGATCATTCAAAGAAGTAACTTTCAGACACAAAATGGAAGAAAAAGCCCTTCTGAAACATTTTGTGACTGAAAGTAACTTCTTTGAATGATCTACACATCTATGTTTAGTGTTACATCATTTTTCAAAAATGATTGTTTCCTTCCTTCCTTTGGAAGATTCCCAAATTTTTTGTATCAAGATGGAGTAGTAGAAAGCCAAAACATTCTTTCCCTAAAAATTAAAC
>WOGR01001632.1:0-19381 GCA_015342045.1 Leptinotarsa lineolata | reverse complement strand
TATTAACACGCAGTTTTTCATACAATACAGCAAAACTATACAATAGGTTACCTCATAAACTCAAAGTTTCTGTTAAAAGCAAAAAACCATTTTTAAATTTGCCATCGCCCCCCTAAACCGCTTCAACGCCCCCCAATCTTCTCTGTGTCCTTTACTGCCCCCCTATAGGCCTCCTGCGCCAACAAGGGGGCGTTATCGCCCACTTTGAGAAAGACTAGTATAAGTGAACAAAATAAAATTAACGACGAACAATTGATAGAATGTGTGAGAAAATATAATGTTTTATATGATTTGTCGCATGCAAAATACATGGACATTAATTTTTGGAAGGAAATCGGAGAAGAAATGAAAACCTAAGGTAATGAAGTTCTCTTATTTTTATTTCACTGTAAAAGAAAACAACATACAGTTTTCAAATTTTTTCAGGTTGCCACGGCAAAGACTCCCCTGGACAATTAAAATAATTTTTAAATGTGTCTTTCACTTGAAAAGCATTTCCTGTTACATTTGCAACTTGCAAAGACAAATTTTGCAGTTCAGAGTTTGTTTCTACTGTTGGCTCATTTTTGTCATAGTTGTACGTGTATCCATCGTATTTTTCAATTAAATTATATAGAATACAAGTCGCCAGTACTATGTTATCTGCATTTTTTGGTGCTGCTTGAATTCGCCTGTAACAAATTCGAATTTTTTTAGATAAAATGCCAAACGTATTTTCAACAACTCTTCTGGCACGACAATGACGGTATTTGTAAACACGTTCTGCTACATTTAAATTCTGATGCGAACGCAATAAATATGTTTTTAAAGGGAATGCTTCGTCTCCTACTATTACATATGGGGCTTCAACTCCTGTATTCGGTAGAGTTGTATTTTGTGGTAGTTGTAGTGTTCCTTGTCGAAGTCTTTTGAAGAATTTGCGAAAACTCTGCCATCGGCATCGCTGTTACTGCCATATTCTCCGACGTCAACAACCAAAAAATTGTTATTGGCTCAACAAGAGTCAACAAAACAATTGAAAATTATATCTTGTAATTAAAATAAAGCGATCCTATATTTGGGGGTGCTTGAATAGTAATGTGTTTGCCATCCAAGGCTCCCACAGTTGGGGAAGTTCCCGTTTGTGTTGAAATATTAAGCAATGGCCCTCCACATCTCTTCAGTAGGTTCTGGTAGTGTTTCAGCTATTAAACCGTTGCATATGAGTTTACCTGTTTCATGTAGAATATCGTGCACTGTACATGTCCTAAGCGGAAGCTAAAATAGATCGTCAAGAAAGAGTCCCCAGTTGCCAAATACCTAAAAAAACAAAGAACTATAATACTATTTTTTATGTAAAAATTTTATTCTATTATGGAACCATTTTTTATGTAATCTGTCTTTAAACAAATTACATTTTTCTAAGTCAACTGTGTAGGACTAGATGGGGATATATTAGAAACACATTTAGAAAGAATTTAAAAAAAAACAAGACAAAAAGTGGACAAAGTGGTAAAGTAACAAAGAGATACAAATACGCTGATCAACTTAGTTTCTTGAACAAATATTTTAATGAAAGAGAAACGATAAGTAACATCAAGAATATCAATAATATCCAACAAGACTCTGAAAACATAGTGCCTGAAGATGAAGAAAGAAATTCTGGCGATGAAAAAGAACACAATGTTCCTGCATCAAGCCAAGAGACAAAGGATGAACGAAATGAAATAATAGAGGAAACCAACAGTCAATGAGAAGATTCGTCTGCGTCAATACAAGGGACTGAAACACTACCCATACAAAAACACACCACTACATTAAAAAAGAGAATCAGTAAAAGAAAAGTTACCCATTCTCAGCCTACTACTTCAGCAAAACTCATGGAATTTTTAATTAGCAAACGTGAGGAGCAAGTTACGGCACTACCAGATGCAGTTGACGCCTTTCTAATTGGCATATCACCAGCCCTAAAGTTACTTTCGCCTCTAAATTTTCATTTTGCCAAATCAGAAATATTTTCGGTTGTACAGAAATATGAGCTGAAGTCTCTTCAAGAAGAAACTTGTGAAAACTGTAATCAACAACAATAAGTGCTACAACAGCTCTTTCAATAGTATCGCCTGCATCCAATTACCCATATACTAATACATCAACAACCAATACACCGATGCAATCACCTGCTTATACCCAATTGCAATCTCCACCGCCAATACAAACAATGTATGATGATACTACAAGCTCTTCTAACTTTCAGGACTTGCAGGACTGTTTTCGCAGCTTTCATTAAAATATTCATTTTATATTTAAAATAGTATTAGCACCGTATAGAAATAAACAACAAGTAAGTTCACTCCCGGTCGGCGTCTTTGATGTATCGTGTCAAGATTTCATTTTTTGCCGGGCTGTAGCGGCGTGTAGTGCGGTAGGAGGGTGCAGGCTAGAGCTATTCTTGGCTCACTTGCTCTCACGCCTCAGATACATCGGCTGAGCGTAAAATAAGAGATGGAGATCTTAACCCAAATATGGCGGAGAGTGAATTTACTTGTGTTTACTTCTATACGGTGGTATTAGTGTTATACTATTTGGGAAATGTTTTAGTTCTTATAACACTTGTTTATATTTTTAGTTCTTAAATGAAGATTTAAGCTTTTTTCTTCGATCATATGTGGATCCAGAATATTGATGAGAAAAAGTAAAACGTTTCAAAAATTCGTCATTTCGAAAAATGCCACTTGTACGTTTAAAAATTAGAAAAAATATTATTTTATAAATTTAGTTATTCATTTCGTACGTACCTTGAACAAACTGCAAGACGCTCCCTCGCTGAAATAGCTCTTCTCCAGTGTGTGTCTTTTCTCAAGTTTATTGAAATTTTTGAAAACAATACGTTGAAGCCATTTTTCGACATCCTAAAATATTGATGAAATTTAATATCATCATAAAGCAGTTTTTTATACAGTGTCGCGTATTCTCCTTCAGTATCTTTTTTTTCTATGCGTCATAAATCCATTTCCGTCTTTTTGCTTGGTTTGCTTCCGCTTCTTCTTCGTCCAAACATATAACAATTATTGCTAATTCTTCATCCGAGAAACTTGCCATCTTTTCAACAGATTGGTCGCTGAAAAATGATGCATTCCGGGTGTGTACGAACAGACGAAACGAATAGTTCTGTGACGGGACGGTACCGGAACTGTTGCGTGACTGATGTATTTGAATCGACCTTTAGGGCAGTCGTTATCAGCACAACCGTCCTCTGTCGCAATCGAAGAAGTCCATTTTAATAGTAAATACATCACATGTTTTCCAAGTAATAATGAAATATCTCGTGACGTCACACACTGGCTTTCAACAAACGTAAAATATAGAAAAAAATGCACAAATTAGATTGTACTGAGTAATCCTATTATCTATATGATGGTGTCAGTAAATACAGTTCTTTCACTTTTGCAGGAGAGGACGTCTTCCAACACTTCAGAAATAATCACAGCGATACCGGTCCTGTCGTTCAATATTTTACTTCTAATATCAGTATTTTCATTGGAGAAATAAATGGTACTGAAGATATCTCGTATGTAATTTATAGTTATGACAATACTTTCTTTTTAAAAATCAGCCTAGATACAGCTGACGGCGGTCATACGTAAGTATATGTACCTGGAAATTCATGGAGGTGTATAATAGTAATATTTATTTTAGGACCATACCAAACATTTTGTTGTGGGTGTGGTATTTGGGCAATAAGAATGCATCGAAGTACTTTGAAATTCAAGCAGAAGTAAAGGACAGTTCCAAAGAAGACGTTCTTCTTAGCGTCAGGAGCTCTGCATTTTCTCTGTGCTCCACATCGTCAGAAGAAATCAAGGCATCTAAAAAGGGTATTTTCTTGAGCTCTAAGAGCATTGAAGCTCTAGGGTTCCATTCCAAAAAATTTAAACTGGATGTTACAATCTTGAGAAACGAATTATGAATATCAGATTGTGTTTCAGCAGTTTTTATATTGAAATTTGCTACACCTACTTTCTGAGTGATATGTGTTTTTTATGTTTTCATAATAAAAGATATCATGTTAGATTCTGATGAAGTTTTCTTATAACACCTAAAAATTACATGATTTGAGGCATTTTGTACTACTAGATTTCTCCCTATCACTTTTTGCAGTGCCAATAATTTGGGGTTCTGATCACGTGAAAGATATGTTTCACTTCCCAAATTCTGGACTTTCCACTAGTACTTACTGCACTACCACAAATTGGGTTATTAATCACTAAATCACTTTTTATCGAAATTATTTGTATCATATTATATCAGAGATGAATTTATAATGAAGTTATCAATATCGCCAAAAATGAAGGATATTTTTTTAAACTACTTTATTTTTAGGGTAATTATTTTTGAACGATATGAAAATAAATATAAGTTATTAGAAAAGTCTACTCAAGAAGTAGCTGCGCTAGCAAGAAAAATCTCTTCTATAAACAAAACAACACCGAATTAGTTGGTAACTTGTAGGTACTCTAAATGTATATATAAGAAAATGGTTAAATAGTGAAAAAAACTTAGCTTTATATAAAACGTCAACTTGATAAGTAGAATTTGGAACTTCCGGTATAAAATGATTCTATTGAAAACATTTCTCACACATTAGAACAAAAATACTGCCTCTCGATAGTGATCCATATTTCATTTACTAGTTCTAGAATAATTTCAAGAATTTTAACTAAATGATCATCCACAAATAATTAATGTAAAAGCTTCAATTAAAAAAGAGAAAAATGTGTAACCTCCAGCCACAGACTCAACCATCCAACTGAAGGTCATCTAAGTTTCAGCCATTAAGAACAATGAATGGCCGAGAACTGGGAGAAGTAAATCTGAACTCTAACGAATAAATGAAATCTGAAATCTCTTGGCGATACCCGTATCATAATATGTAAAACGTATATGGGTAGAGTCTATATACAAAGGTAGAGGGTTTATATTTTATATCTTTGTATTTCATATCATTTACTGGAAAATGACTTAAGCAGCGCCACACCATGGCAGGAAAAAATAAGTCGGTGTCCTCACAAATACATTTCCACACCAATAGATGGCGAAGAATCAATGAATCAAGACATAAGTGTATTGTCTTTGTATATAGACTGGAGAAATCATGAAAAATCGTCATACGCTTCAGAATACGTTTGTTTTTGTTAATAATCAGATCATCGTGAGACTAAGAATAACTTTAAAGCAGTGTTGCTGTTGATAGAAAAACTGTAACAGATTATATCGGAAAAAGTAAAATTTGAAAGAAAATCGTAACTTTTGAATGCGATGCATTTCACGTTTAAGGTTTGGCAACACTAGCTGTTTTACCTTTAGAGGTAATACTTGACGTATCAAAATGGCCAGGAGACGTGTTGAAATTGTCTTCAATCGATGATTTTGATTCGTTAACTCTCAGTTATAATATTCTCTACTTACTCTACTCTAAATTTTGGTGCGTGAACTGTCAGTTCGAAGTTTCTCAAAATGTAACAAAATGGATAAAAACGTAATTCAGTGATTTGAAACGTAAAAAAGTAACGTTTTGTTACCAAAGTGATGCCAGGAACAACACTTTCTCAAAGCACGACATCATAATATATGAACTAAAGACACCCGTCATCAGCTATTTAAAATGTCACAAAATGCAAGCTTTATTCTGAGGAAATATACGTCTATGGAAAATGGTTGAAGAGATACAAGGGCCTTCTCTATAATTAAAAAATATACTTGGGTTGTTGCTGCCCGTTATTGTTACCAATATTAATACACAGGTTGGCCATTTACGTAGGTTTTTGACAATCTTGTTCACAGAACACTCGTTTCTGTAATCTGTGGTATTGTTTGATACTTTCGTTGAGCAATAAAATATACAAAAGCTGTTGCAGTTACTGATATTGATATTATTAGTTGGTTCAACTTTTTTAATCAAAAAACAGAAGTAGACAATATTGTTTACATTCATTTTGACATAAATTGGTATATGATTTTCCTGAGAGTGGTAGCAGCTTACGGAGATACTTATTTTCAATAACATACTTTTCCCATAAAATTAATTTGCACATAATTATTTTCCGTAACGTATGACACTAATTTGGGTCATGGAATGAGCCAAGAAAACTGTCACAGCTCTGGTGTGTGCTTTGCATTCTGATGAAGCAGTTTTGTTCTTCCACCGCGACAAGTTTCAAGGTAGGCAAACATGACTCCGAAATCCCTGAAAGAGATTTTTGTGTCTTGCGGTTGGTGACATGTAAAATTAGTTGGTAACAACGAGTGTGGACAGTTTGGCATTTTGTCGTGTGAGAATTTTTGTTAGAAGTTTTTTTGATGGAATAAATCAGAAATTCACAACAACCATTGATGTTCTTCAAACTTTTTTGGAATAAGAGACTGAAATCTAACGAAACTGAATATTGTGCAATGTCACGGCGACCCAGAATAGCTTGTATGCGTCTCTTCAAATTTGGTTAAGAAATGAAAATAAAAAATGATGGAATGCAAATAAAAACATTAGAACATATGTGATGTGAAACATAATTCAGTGGCATTAAAATAAAAGGAATGACTATAAATATATAGTGTTGATCTCAATAGGGGCTAAGATTGTAGTACTGGCAAAATACATGGTTAGTGTATGGTGGATGTGATATTGGAGTATGAAAGGAAGGGGAATGTGATAAAAGTGCGAAATGATCAAGGAAAAACCAGAGAAAAGTTCAGATACTACAAAAGATGAGGCTGGCAGTTCAGATAAGGAAGCTGCTAGTACAGAAGTTCGTGTTAAAAAAGAAGACGAACCCACAGTTAAGAAAGAACCCTGTGCTGGTCCCATTACCAAGAATGGAGGTATTGTTGGATCTACTAACACTGGGTCCATGCAACCTTCTTTGGATCGTAAGCCAGATATTCATTCTGAAGATTCAGTGAATGTGCCAGGACCTGATAATAGTTCACTGCCCCTCAAACAGGAGGAATGCATTGATGGAGAACTGGGCGGAGATTCATTTGGTCTGGGGCTGCCTACTCCTGGAGGTGGTTCGCATGCTACACCTCCAGAAGGTGTGCAACCACTAGTAAGTAATGTAATTAATAAACAGCCAAATTCCATGGAGGTACAATACATGCAACAACAGAGTCAGATCTTTGTATTTTCTACATTGTTGGCCAATTCAGGAGCTGATGAAGTTATACAAGGCAGATACCAGTCAATAATTGCCTATCATTGTGCCCAACCAGGTACAAAGAAGTATTTAGAGAAAAACCCATTGAAAGTAACACAATTCAATCGTCAAAATCCTGCTCAGTGGCTCAACAACATTGCCATGATGAAAACAAAGAGTTGTAATCGTAGTCCAGGACTTGGTCCAAAACCTCAAACTACACTTGACAATTTTTTGGGACCTGATCCTTTGGAAGATATGGTAGGATTGGATGAAGCAAATATACCATGGGATACAAAAAATAATCATTTGGAGGGTCTAGATGCTGTTTCTAATGGATTACCTGATGTGGTGCCTGATATAGATGCATGTAGTCCTTCTTTAGCTAATGTGCAACCCTCACTGCAGGGTGTCAAAGTGCCTGACGAGAACCTCACCCCACAGCAGCGGCAACACCGTGAAGAACAATTGGCTACAATACGTAAGATTCAGCAGATGCTTCTTCCAGAAAGTCAAAGTATAGAAGGGGGAGGTCCTTCAGATCCTAACCTACCTCCAGGTGCACCTGTTGCTGCACAAATGGAGTGGCAGAAATTACATCACCAGTTTTATGATGACACCAAAAGGAAACCCGGTCCCACCCCTAATGTTCCTGTTGGTCCAGTGAGTGGGGGTGGCGGGTCAGGTCCACCTATGGGACCAAATGTGCCAGTGGGAGGTGGAGGTCAGAATGCAATGCCAAGAGGTGTTCCAGGAAATGGTCCAAGGTTACAAGGACCTCCACCTCCATATCACCAAACTCCACGTTCAGCAAGTGTTCCAATAGCATTGCAAAGTCCTAATCCTACTTCTCCTAACAATCCCACATCTAATTTATCTTTACCCTCACCTCGAGCATCTTCTGCTTTAAATTCACCGGCGGATCCAAATCGACCTTTTGGTTTAACCAGGCATATGAGTACCGGTCAAAGCCCTACGTCACAGGACTCGCCTTCAGCACCAAGACTTAATCATAGTAACCCTGGCACACCCCTGTCTTCACATCATCTTTCTCCCAGTGTAACTAGTAGTAATACAGAACCAACTTCGACACATCAGTCTTCAGGTGAGTAATCTGAAATTACTTTTAATTCTTGCAGGTAGATTTGTACACACTTTGGTGTTTTGTTTCAAATTTCTCTATTTGGTGCTTGGTGCACTTTTATAATGTTAAACTTATCTTTTCCACTAATTGTTTAATATTGGTCAATGATGTCAATAACATTGTTAAATTTTAGTGTTGTATTGTCTAGAAGAATTATTTTCTTCATGCAAAATATATTTCTCTCTCTCTCTCTCTATTCACTATCTTTTGCCTAAGTATGCGAACTTTTTTTTGAAATGAAGTTTTGAAATTGATAATAGAGAATTGTCCATATTTTTCCTCTAAAACTTCATGTTTGTATAATGTTTTCAGAGATATACTGAAATATTGTAAAAACAGCAGTGTGGAAAAGTCAAACTTTCCAGAAGTTAATTCTCATTTACCCTAGAATTACCAATGGTTAAATTTTCAAATTAAGGGACATTAATGTTTCATCATCGACAAATTACAGTTTGGAATTATATAAAGTAAAGAGTTTTTTTCAAAAATATTTATTATAAACAACATTTACATAGCTATTTTTATTAAAGATTTTCGTAACAAATTTCAACTTAGCCAGCAGTTAAACGAATAGTAGCACTTATGTTTCAAGTAAGAAATGACTGAACTTTTAAACTTCTTGAAGACTGAATATTTTTAAGTTCTTTCTGTAGAGAACTATATGCTTTCATTGCCTGATAGTAAGCTCCTTTCTCATAATATGTAGAGTTATGGCTGGGAATAGCTTGTTTTTTAGAATGCCTGGTGTTAATATTCATATTATTTGAATATTGACCAATATTTCTGGGAAACAGGTTAGAATTTTTTATTACAAAACAGACAAGACCCAAGAAGTACAAAAAGGTCAAAATATCAAGTTTACAAAAGAACTCTTTACAAGAGCTTCTTCTATCTAGATTTAGGATATATCTTAGAATTCTTTTTTGAGTAATAACTATTTTTTATGAGTATACTGAAGAACCCCAAAATATAATACCACATGAAATCAATGACTGCACATGGGCATAATAATATGTTCTCAGACTTCAAACAGAGATTTGATCCCTCAAGTATCATATCACACCACAAATAGAGCTTAATCTGTTATTTAATAAGTTTATATGGGTTTGCCAACTGAGGGTTGCATCGATTGTGAAGAATTTAGTGCGATCAGATATTGTAATAGACTTATTTTAGAGTTTTACATACAGAGATTCCTCACAGTTAATTGATTTGTTAAAAATTACAAGTCCTGTTTTGGTGACATTTAGTTTGAGCATATTTGCCTCTGACCATTTGATCATACTAATTGATATGGCTGAAGCTTTGGTTGAGTTTTGATGTATTTTTGAGCCTTTGCAAATGGTGTAACATAATTTACTTTAATCCCTACCTGCTGGTTTTACCATTAAAATCTGAAATGTTGATTCGTTATATATCTGAAAACACTATAACATTAATGTCTTTTTTTTTCAAGCAGATATTTCAATTCATTCTGTGCATTTATGTGTTTGTTTTTCAGTGGATGGAATGTTTTGTCGAACTCTTCAATCCATGGCACAAAAACAACAGATTAGCACATCGACAACAACGTGTTCCACAACACCTACGACTGGTGTTAAAGAACCAAATCTGATGCCTGTTCCCTCCCCCCAACAAATACAGTACCTCAACACTTTCGAAGGACAAGAACTGATCATTCAAAAACAGCCCAATACAAGTCTGAAAGATGGAAATATCATATCACCTCCGTAAGTCTGTTTTTTTACTAAATTCGATCCAAACACCTTATTTTTCAAAATAAGTATTTTCAAATTGAACCTGTCAAGACAGGTGCCATTCTCTCGTACAAAACGAAGATGAAATCAGAAAAATAAATACAGTCAAAACTGTTCACAAAGACATTTCTGGTAAGGAACATTACTCAATTGCTTGGTTATTATGACATACCACATTGAGTGTCTATTTACATTATACTGATTTGTATTTTTTTACAATTTAAGTCAAAAACAGTATTCAGGTGTGGTATGAAAAAATAGTCAATGACTATTAAAAGATGGTAAAATTAAAAAATAACAAGCCCTTTATGTGGTGTTGTAATATGTACATGTGCAGAGCAAATGCAGAGAGTTATATTTGCTAAAATCAAAGTCAAACAGGCTTTCTCAGTAGGTGTTACTTGATTTCAACATGTTGCAAAAGAAAACCAGGCATTTAAGAGAAATCACATAATATGGCAGAGTGGAACTTCAAATACAGATTTTACGATGGAATACACTGCACTGGATTTGTCAATTGCAATGATTTGGAAAGAAAGAAAATCAAGACACTTTAAAATAGTCTGAGACTACCTTCTACCTCTTGGGTAAGCTGGAGCCATCCATGCTGTAATGTGAAGCTCTGGAATCATATCTGTATAACAGCATAACCATATTATGGCATCTGTAAGTCAGCTATACAATACATTAGATTCAGCCATGCAGGGGCTTGGATGAATCATCGTTTGAGCGTAAGCATTTGCTTACCTGTTTAGGGGAAGTTTGTTTCTTCTTATGCAGATTTCCGCTGATCATGAATTTGGTGTAAGGAAGATTCATAAGATATCCTGCTCTCGAGGAGATAAGTCCCTTCTTACCTCCACAACCTTGCCTCCTGAGTTTGTCAACCCAATTAAGAGTTGGTGAACTAAGGGAAGCTCTTGCTCTTGATCCAATATTACAGGAAGAAGAGTTGGGATGCTTTAGTGGATTTCCATGTCCTTTGTAGACTCAAGATAACATTCGTTGGTTTCATTGAGCGGATCCGACTCGGCGGTTCACCGAGTCGGATTCTACCATGCTGAATGGCTTTGAGGATGCCTTCTTCGTTGAATGGGGATCTTAGAGGACAGTTAAGGTCAAGAGGAATTTGTACGGGGTGCCTGCCCAGTTGCGCGGGCACTTGTTGGTGTATGTAATTTAGAAGTCGGTTGTCGAAGTGGTTGTCAGTAGGAAGTTGGTACGTGATTTTAAGGTCTTCACAGAAGGCTTCTGCTTTTTCAGAGGTATTGGAGATGATGTTATCGTCAATCACTAGGTGATTGTCCTGTAAGGACTTTGAATTTATTTCAGAATGTCCCTATAGTCTCAAGTTTTTGTGTCTCCTCTCTCCACCTTTTCTGAATGAATTGGTTGATGAGGAGACTTGTGCGTGCGTTTAGTCTATTCCATTCGGTTTTGAGTGCAGGGTCTCTGGTTAGTACTTATGTTCTGTATAGTTTCCGTTTGTTTTTGATGAGGGTTAGTAGATAGGGTGAGAGAGGGGGTAGGTCGATTCGTCTGGTAGTTGTTGAGGTGGCTATGTCGCCCGAGTTTTTTATAAGTTTTTGAAGTTTGTCTATTTGTTGGTCTATTTGTCTGGGTTGGTTGAGGGGAGGATTGTCAAGGAGTGTAAGTTTTTGGTTGATAAGGGATTGGAATCGTTTGATGTCAGTGAATTTATGATTTTTGTAGGAGATGGTTTCAGGGGCTGGTGGGATTTGGAAGTTTAGGGTAGTTTTAATGAGAAGGGGAAGGTGATCCGACGTGATTGTGTCTCCAATGTAAGCCCGACCGTCGACCGCCTCTATTAGGCGTTCGGAGAATAGGATGTGGTTTGGCTCTCCTTTGCTGGCTGAAATTTTCATGGATAACCTGTATCTTATGATATTATGTATCTTATGATGATATCTTAGCCTGTTTTACTGGTACAGATAGGCAATTAGGCAAGTTCGTTGAATACGTCAATTCCATCCACCCGTCAATTCAATAGTATGCTTCACAGATTATTGAATATTCCACTGTCTGAGAGTAGATTCCAGAAAGAGCTGACTTTGATCAAACAAATTGCGGTCAACAACGGTTATGAGGTAGGCATTATAGGTAGGTTATGAGGTAGCTTACAGAACGAATTATAGTCTAAGTAAATTTATTGAAAGTAATGATGACAAAACTTCGGTGTCTGATAGATCAGGAGTATATAAGTTGACTTATGGCTCCTGCCCAAAACTGTATATTGGCCAAACAGGGAGAATATTTTCCCAAAGAAAAAAGACCATAATCACGTCAAACATTTATTGGAAAAAGATACCAAGTATAAAAATACAAAACAATTTGATAAGGCGTTTTAAACTAACGTTGCCACGGAAATAATTCAGTTTTTTAAAGGATACCATCTAAAAAGAACATTGCTTTGGTTTTTGCTCATTTTTTTATTATCAATACCTCAATATGAAATAAGTTTTGAGTATATTGCAATAAGTTTTGAGTGTATTTTATCGAATTTCGGAAACCACATGATTTTATTTAATCTCAATTGTTGCAATAAACTTTAAAGCGATAACATTTTTGAAATGAGAATGGAGAGACCTTTGAAACGATATATCACAAACCTCTACTTCACATTTACAAAATTGGGGGTTGTACCTGTCAATCGGCGGGGGTTGAAGGTAGAGGTAGCATTTTTCCGTTGAAGTATGTCAAATTATAAGTTAAATTTGACGTGTTTCGGGATTTTTTAAAAATATGTACAGTAAAAGAAATAATGAATTTATTCCATTTGGCTTTTACAGTTATGAATTATGAGTCTGAAACAGTTACCTTTCTCCTTTATAATGAATATAAAAGGTTACATATTCTTAAATCTACTAAATGTGTAAAAAATTCTTGATAATTTGAAAAATAAAGAGAGAATACTTCAAAAGCATATATTATAATTATTCCAATAATTTTTTGAATTCGGCGGTATTGCGCCATTATTTATCATGTCTTACAGTTCTTTATTTTTCTCGAATAGATATTTCGTTAATATAAATTCAATACGCCCACCCTGTATTCCGAATCCTTGAGTGTCGTAACTTTCGATGCTAGTTCTCTATTACTAAAATAATTTGCTCAAAAAACATATTGGTGAGATTTAATTTGTTCTATTTATATATTCAAATCTAAACATTCATACCGAAATAGAACTATTTGAATTCTATTCTGAATCTAACTAGATGTTCCTTCTAAGTATAGCCTATATTCAAAACATTGTTTAAATCTGTATTACGCTGTTTTACAACTATTGCCAAATTATTCAAGGCAAAAAAGTTTACCGGTCGTATTTGAAAATAGGTTTCATGAGTCCGTTTGTTTTGGAACGTTTTTTTTCGTAATTACTTATTATCGTTACATTATCATGAAGCTCCATGCGATGGTAAATGCCTGCCATATTTCCGATTTGAACTAGTATTGTTTATACACAATACGTTTTAATTGATAAACATTTCTAAAATATGTGTTCTTGTCTGATAAGGTTTATGGCAACAAAATGTGGCACTCCTACAAAAGTGCGCAAAGAACAAAGTCATTTAACAAGTAGCAGTGGTGTAGCTAAAGCGATTTATAATCGTTATTTTTGGGGTTACCTTTTTTTGAAAGTATTAAAACTTCAAATGAAGAGGCCTGTAATCAAATTTTACTTAGGAACCCTCTCATATAAAAGGTGGATAATATTGCCATATTACATACTTGATGGGCAATTGAAATAACTGCTCGGATTCTGTTCTCTCTAACCAAGTAAAACATTGGTTTTTGTTCTATTCAAAATGATTATTCAAATTTCTGCATTTCGTGTTATTAAAAATAACTGTTAAAGTTATTATTAATAACAATTCGTGTTACTAAAACTAAATATTAAAGGAGAAATTATAATTGACAGTTATGAACCCAAATTATTTACAATATGCATTCACTTGAAAAATTAAGTGTATTCAGATAGATACGAATATGGGCAGAATAGTATCATTTTGTAAAATCTGCATTTTATTTAAATATATTTTGGTAGTGCTTGTCATCCAGAATACAAAATCAAAACTTTCGAATCGATAGCATTTTCCGTTTCTAAGATACGCGATCTTGTCGAAAGCTCGTGTAACGTCATGAGATATGTGCATAACGTTTCTGAAATACATCTGAACTGTTTTAAAGCGAAGAGTGTAATGTTTGAGGTTCAGGAAGTTTTATTTAGGCAGACACAAGTAATGTAATGACAACAACATGGAAAACCTCGGCTTATCAAAGCGGCTGACCTTCGCCTTTCTCAGGACAAGAGGGCTGAAGTTGGAAACAGAAGTTCTTCATGGCCTGCCAGGATGGTGTCTTCAACACCTTTGTCTACCGCAGTCGCATGGTGGGTATAGAGGTTCCTGACACAAGACAGGGCCTGCCGCGAGACGTCTGAGTCCCTAATGCACTTACTGTCGGCAGGTCCAGCATAAGCGTTGTCAGCCTATATCCATTGACATAACGCAGCCCATAGAGGAATTTATTACCACCTACGGTGCGCCCTCCCAGCGCAACTTCAGTAAAAATATAGTAATAATAATAGTAGTAATAATAATAAATTGGCATTCATGACTATGTGAATGAAATAGCAAAGCTTCAGTTTTATCTGTTCATCAGCTTAGCCAAGGATGAAAAGAATATAAAAAATTACGAAACATTCCGAACTAAAACTAAATAACGAAATTAATGAACGATGTTATCACCTAAATTACAAGTTAATACATTATATAATTGTACCTAAATAAGGCATAAGTTATGAATACACTTATCCATGATAATTATGAAATTTTCACAATAAATTTTATTCAAAACGCGTTTCGTCACACGGTAGCTTCATCAGTTGGGCTGGTACATTAAACAAATCTCAGTGTCTCTTATATAACAATAGGTAATTAAAAATGTTTGTAAGATAAATAAGTGATTCTTATAGAACAGGTATTGTTTTCCTAGAAGTAATATTGTAAATTGTTTTTTTCAAAATTTATCTGTTTTAGAAACGCAAATCGAGATTTTTAATGTAAAAATTGTTTTTTTATTTCATAAACTACACAGCAATATAATAATAATAATTATTGGTTTTATTGATAAGTCCATACATAAGTAATCAGTACATACATAGGCTCTTATCAAATGGTAGGATTCATTTTTCACCCATGTTCACATGGACAAAACTTGCTGTTGGGTTACAGTCAGAAGGTTGGTGACCGTTGAACGATTTTTCATGAAAATGGGACAGACTTTTGAGGATTTACAGATCCTTGGTATTGTAGCCGATTTTAAGCATATATTAATTAGTATAGAGAGAGGGCGAGCAAGCACAAGTGCACAATCTTTTAGTATGAAAGCTGGAATATCATCAGGACCAGTGGTTTTTTAGGCTTAAGCGACCCTAGTGTCTCATATATACTTCATTTTCACTGAAGCTTGATATATTGAGAAAGTGATTATTATCTGTATTAGAGTTTTGCCCACCAGAAAATATCAAACTCATCAAACAAATAAATAAAGGAAACTGTATGAACATCTGGGAAAACCTAAACATCCATAAATGCAAAAAGCGACCTAACAACAAGACCTAACATTCAACATACTCCACAAAACGATACAAGTTCCTAGAAACAATGAACCTAGAGAAACACCCACACAAAGAATATTACCTGATATAAACCAGATACAGGCAAATTTAATCGAACACCGAGATGGAAGAGTAATCAAAGTACCTACTCAAGCCAATACCTGTCTAAGACGATCTGACCGCATAAAAGAGCAAGCGAGACAAGAAAATTTTCGGTAGTGCCACAAAGATGATAGCACAGTCTGCTATTTAGATACATAGCAATAAATTCACAAGAAGAATTGATGAAAACAAAATGCTCAAGTTTTTTGCATAACAAAATGGGATCCAAAGTATCCAAAACTTTGCTGTAATCCAGAAGTATGAGAGTAGTAATGCGATTGTTATCTCTAAGTTCATCGGTTAAATGAAAAAAAGCCATTGTAGTGCTGTATTGTTTTCCAAAACCTGCCTGAAAATCAAGTATTCAATTTGACATTCAACAAATCAATAGACGCAGCTATTTGTGTGTCCTGATATTATGATGTCCGAACCTGTCACATTCACCTTCCTAAAGATAACTGGGTTGGTTGGCTTCGAGCACCCGAAGCCGAAATTTTTTCGACATCTTCATCAACATCTTGTTACTGAATATGTTCATTGATTAGCCATTAAAATGGAAAGAAAAGACAATTGCGCTGTCGTCATCAGAATTTATTTTCTTTTATCATCATCGTGATGTATAATAGAAAACGGATTTAAGTTCTCTAGGAAACACCAGAATGCTGGAGAAGCACAAACAAAAGAAGCCATAACATTCACCCAAATGCCAGGCATGGTTAGAGGCTTTGGAAATGTCAAGTGTATCAATCCGAGATTCTCTTTGTTTTCCATTGCATTGTTCCAGAGGTGAAAGGTAAGAAGGTCATCTGTAAGGTGTGGAAGAATTCCAAATATTCAAGAAAGCGTTGATTAATAGCGTCTTCCAACATTTTCAATACACCGATTGTAAAGCAACTGGTCAGTAGTTACTTGAAATATTTTTCTTGCTCTTTTTGGGTACAGGTTGAGCTCGAGTAGGATTTTTTTAAGATAGGTTGAATAACATACAAAACATTGGTGAAAGTTCGTTGGTGCATTGTTTAAGTAAGATCATGGTTACTCCATCAGGATTATTTCACATATCACAAAAAATCCATTCAGGTGAAAACAGCGCTTCATTATTTTAAATTCAGACTCATCAATGTTTTGCCATGAGAGCCCCAACGTGTCTGCAAAGAATCTGTCTTTGGGTACGATGTGTTAAATTAGATTATTGATGTAATTGTATTTTTTGTAGTGTTTTACCTACTACGTTGGATAGCGGGTTTCCTGGCAACAACCCAGATCTTCCACATTCAAGGGTCTCAGGTCCTAACACGCCTACGTCTATGGATGTAGGTCCCAGATTTCCCCCTACCTCTTCAGAGGGTTGTCGCTTCCAGATACCCAGTCCACATACTCCCACTGCCACTTCAGCAGGTAATTAAACTTTTTTTACTTATCCTTTTATATTATCATGATTCATATTCGGATACAAATAAGTGTAATCTATGCATAACTGATAAAGTAAAAGTTCGAAAATAATAATTAATTGAAACAATGTTTCAGGTGATAAACAACCCCAGCGACTTCCTGGTTCCGGAGCTCCTGGTTTAAGTCCTCAAACAGTCCCTGGCCCCAATTCGGATCCACTTAAAAATGATCTGTTTCCTACACCTAGCCCGCATATGATGGACGTACCTAGGTTTTCTGGACCAAATGCTTCTCCAGGTGCTAAAATGGGAGGAGGTTTTGTCAACGTATCCCCTCAAGGAAAACCATTAGATCTTCCTAATTATGGATGCGCTAGAGGAGATAACGTACCTTTGAACCCTAATTGTACAAGTACAATGTCTGGTAATCCAAAAGTGTCGCACTTTGATCCCATTTCATCCTTAGCCCAAATGAGTCAGCAGTTAACAAATAGTGTAGCAAGTTCATTGAATGGTCAGAACAATCAAGGGCCTCCAATGATGAATTTTGGCTCACCTATGCATATGATGGACATGGGGGGGTGTCATGGAATGGGTGACATGGATCAAGGGCCTGGAAGTATGATGGGTATGCCAATGCAAGGTCCCCCGCATGGATTTCATCCTAATTCTCCAATGGGTCCTATTCGCTCTCTCTCGCCTAAACTGCCAGGTGCCTTTCCTAATCACATGCCTATGCCGAGGATGATGGGTCGCCCCCCTGGGCCAAATCCATATAATGGAGCCAATGTCCAAATTAAGCCCAATGCTCCTAACACCATTCAGTACTTGCCAGCTAAATCTCAAGTAGGACAAGCTCCAGGACCTAGAGGTCCTCCTAGTATAGATTTCTTGACTCGACTGGCAACTCCTATGAATATGATGGAGTCAAAAATGCAGTACTTTCCATCCTGTGGTCCCAATAATGGGCCCATGCAAGGTGGTCCAATGCCTCCACATATGGCTCATATGGACGGATCTATGCCGCAAGATGGTGTTATGGGACCTATGAGCATGGGAAGTCATATGGGAAATGGAGCCCCTCCTATGGGTCCCATGGGAGGCAATATGGGTATGCCAGGTGGAATGATGCAAATGATGAGAGGACCGATGAGGCCCCCAATGGGAATGAGAATGCCACAGATGGTTTTCAATGGGCCACCTGGGGGTCCTGGCGTTCCTGATTCTATGTTCAATTCTGGTCCAAATATGGGTAATCCTTCTGCCCAAATGTTTGTTACAGGTCCTAAAGGCAGTCCGATGGGCATGGGTGCCCCAGATGCAACTCAACCTCTTCCTCCTTCAATGGGCCAGAACAATAGTTTCAAAAACTCACCATTCATGGGCCCTACTACTGCTGATCCAAACTACGCACAACAGTTCCACAACTTTCAGCAACAGCTCTATGCAACTGGCACCAGGAGTCAAATGGGAGGTCAAACAATGGGACCAGGTCCTGGGCCTCCGCATATGCAACAGCCTCCATACTACAATCCCAAATAGCAAATATGGTGCTGAGTGTGTGATTCAGAGTATTTTGTTTTATTTTTGATATTACTAATGAGTAATCCGGCAATAATAAGATTGTGAGATTGAGTTGTATAATAAGTGTTACGCATCGAATTCAAGTGCAGTTAAGGCTCATGTAAAAAGTTGCCTGCCCAAAGGCTCAGTTCGCCTAAATACTTAACGCTATTCTGGATTTGTATATTTGCCATAAAACAACTAGAAAGACTTAGTAATAATATAAGTGTTGGACTTGCTTGGTCCTTTTTAAGACGGAAGTTTCACTATTGCTCATTATTTGTTTCTATCCATCTGTTATTCGTTTATTGTACATTTTATGAGTATTCGATTGAAATGAAAACAATAAAATTCTATATTATATATTCTGCTCTCTCATTATTGATTTAGATGTATGTTACAATGTTGAACAAATTATAAAATGGTAATACTGTGGAAGCTGATATTGAATTCGGCATTTCCTTGATAGAAACAATGATTGATGAAAAAGAAATTTTTGGTTTTATGTAGGTTATTTTTCTTTCTTGAACCACTAAAATATTTTTTTTAATTAAGAAGCATTAAAAATTCTGTAAAATTTTCCAAACTCTCAAAGAAAAGTAAAGATTTCTCCT
>WOGR01001631.1:0-19388 GCA_015342045.1 Leptinotarsa lineolata | reverse complement strand
AAAATTGGCTAAAATAGTCGTGGTGTCACACAAGCTTTAGTCACCAATCTAATGGCGGACGATCGATAACCAGGCACAGTTTCTTACGCTTGCTCAGTTTGCTAGTTAGGCATCCTCTTTTTTCTCTTGTCTAAGAGTGGTCTATGTCTATTATCAAAGAGTGATGATTATAGACATATTGGTTATTTCTTTTTGTTTTGTGCTGATGGTGTCTGGAACAAAAATATTTTACTTGAAAATGAAATGACACTATTTTATGTAAGGTCTACCTATTTGACAAATGGTAGAAAACTTACAGTGGAATTATTGGTATTTTTACAAATACACCTCAGATGGGTGAAACGTATTCTAACAATTGCTTTACCTCGTTCGAGACTTCAGTTATTATAATTCGAATAACTGTGAATATATTCCACTACTATCTTCAAACACTTCGAATCAAAACCGGACTAGAGAATGTCAGAGGTATTTTAGCTGTAAACCTATGTTGGTTACATTGATCATAGACATGATAATATGATCACTGCGTCACACTTCTCTTGTCTAAGACGTCACGTCACAGCACCATGTGACAAATCGAATACCAAAATTTTTTATAATGGCAATATGTAACACGTGATACATCGTAATGTTGTATCTGACGATTTGTATGAGTGGCATAAATGCCAAGACGTAAATCTCGTCATCTTTTTAAGTTGTTGGAGTCAATGTTTTTTCTTCAATGGCCATTCCACATTATGACGTCACTACATTGAACTCGAATCATCTATTAAAGATTCTGCAATGTTGCCATAAAGATAGTGCATCATATTCATTAAATCTTCCCAGCGATAGATGGCGTTTTTCGAGAATTTTGGGTAGTTAATTCTAATATTTTATGTTATTCATTTTGCAAGTTCTGGTTCTGATTTCGAGCTTTAATGGCGAAAGTGACTAGTTAATTTGTGTCAATTGTTACCAAAAAGCAACTGAAATATTTTATGAAATATATGCATAATAAGGTATGTATGAAATTTATAAATCAAAATTTCCCACAATCTTAAATGCGCAGACTCACAGAATATGGCTGGACTACAAAATAATGTCAGGCATTACAAATGGTGACTGCTTCGATCGATATCAGCAAACGTGACGTAAATGTATCTCTCAGGGTGGATACCAAATATTTACCCATGTAAAAATGTCCGGTAAAGTGTTATGAACTCAAAAAAAACTATCGAAAATATCAAATTCGTGAAACTGTGCTTACAGACATGTTTTTGTGTTAAATGTGCAAGATTCACGCAGGTGCGTACGCAGACGTACTAATAATTTTAACTGGGCCTGCTCCATTCTTGGTCAACGCGCGATTCAGATGTGTTAATAAAAATAATGACAATTAGGATATTCATTCAGAGTTGCCGAAATGCATAATCAGGCGGTTGGTGAGGCTTCAACTTTTGGATTTATTTTCTGTCAGTTCTGGACAGAGGAAGCCATATTAAAGAATTGATAATGTTGTGGGGTCTACCATAATGAATCGCGCCAAACCACTTTACTCTTTTGCGCAAACCCTAAATATGTTCATGTGCATTCGTTAAAAAATTTGATGACAAAATACAAAATGAAAATTCGCATTGAAAATTTCAAAATGGGTAACGCATTTTTCAATTTCCCGACGAAAACCTCTGTCAAAACATCTTTTCGGTAAGGGGTAAGGGGAATAGATACATCAATTATTGATTTTGTTCATAGCATTTATATATTCCAATATCTCCATGTTCTCACCTAAAATAATAAAGTGGCTTAATGAACTGAAAGTTTTGAGCTCACTTCCAACTGTATATGTAAGGAACATATTTTGCTGTATTTTTGTGTAAAAACGCATCACCTAACCTCACAAGGAAAATATGAATGTTGCTACCCCATTCTCACCTTCCTACTTCAGGATTTTTTGATTATGTATGTATTCCTGGATGTTTTGGTTTTTGTGTCATGTGATCTTTTTCTACTGTGAAGGTATAGTGCATTCTTACTTATTTGCAAATGTGTAGTGTAGAAAAACGTTTTGTTCCTGTGTGCACCTTTGCTTTTTAGATTCTGTAGTTCTTAACTACTTCGTTAAATACTAAATGAGTTTATTATATTTTTCACTATATATTTAAATTTGATATCTAATGATGGTGTAACATTTCCGAAAGTTTCAATTAGCATATGATTTTCTTCAATCCACCTTCACATAAATGTTGAGTGGAAAATGAAGGAAAAGTTACCTAAAATCAGAATATAAATACTGTTTCACCCTCTAAAATTTTTACGCTAAGTATTTCTGAGCCTTTTTATTGTGAAACCTGTCAGACATATAGGTTGCCAATGATATGTCTGAATAGGAGAATTGTTAAAGAAACCTGTCTTGTATCTGGTTAAACGCAAAATACTTGTTAAGGCTTGCATCAATCGAAAAATGAGTTCAGAGTAATAGATTTTCAAAAAAGGTGGCTTAATATCACAGGCCAGTTAGTTTCGATTGTTCAAATTTTTAATAATAGACGTTACATGCATTTTCAATGACACAAGCTATTCCACAGGAATATAAACTAATTCCAGGGAATCGTCCTTCACAATAAATGCACTAAAACTGATGATTGACAATTTGATAAACTGATTGAACTTGGAAGGTTTGGAACATCTTTTATTCATACTACATCAAAGATATTTTAGAAATTAGATAATTTAGAAAGATATCAGAAAAAATGAGACAAATTTTTCTGTGCGAAATGAATCGAATAAAAGTGATTATAAACTGTTTGCGAAACATGACAATAATTATGTTCCATTGATAAAACATTTTTGAATTGAAATTAAAAAAAACAATATCAGTTCAGTTACAATTCATACAAATTTTTTAATTTTAATCAAAGGTTAAAAGGTAGCTGAAGAAACTCATAGGATCCTTGAGCTAACCTCTATCAAATTAGATAGATAACAAAAAAAACGATGCCTGTTTTCTATATGTTGTAGAACATTTTAAAGTACTAGAAGCCATTTTCATTAAACTTGGATCAAAAGCAGAATTTCAGAAACTGGACTAAAGAGCACTTTCGCAAGCATTTCTTTTCGAACCATTAACAGAGACTAAAAAAAACTTGCTGCAGAAGCTGTCAAAAAATTATATTCAGATAATGGTAATTTACTACTACCCCAAGTTATCAATTTTGTAGTTAGATCAGACCATTTGGCTAATGGTATGTTCCAAGATGATATTCTTAAAAATGTAAAACCCATAGAATTGTGGAAAACGCCACAAAAATTTCCACTTTTGAAAAATTGTTTTCCATATTCACACAGGAATCAATTAGGAACCAAATATAATTGATAACGAGATGCTTTCCATTTTATACTTCGAACTAGTTTTTATCTAAAATATTTTGTACTCACACTATTTAATGGACGAATGTATGTACTATGTTATTTTATTAGAGTACTACTGCTTGTCAAATCTAGGAAGATACTAGAGAGTTATCCCTCTCACTCTCTTTTTCTTCTAACGAACACACATCTAGTGGGCAGGACCATAACGGAATTCAGAAAGCTTTTCCTACATTTGACAAGCTTCACTTTTGTTTGAAAATGAATCATCATCATTGAAATGTTTTATGCTTTATATTCCATTATTATTGAATTTTAATAATCTGATTTTAGACATGTTTCAATTGGAAAAAAATAATGTCCCAAATCTTGAATTCTAATCGCAATTCAAATTATTTTATTTAAATCTTTTCAACTCTGAATTAGATACAGCTGATTTACAGAGGTTGCCATTTATGACAGTAGTTCATCAAAACTGAAAGTTCTCTTGACCAATTTTATTTATATTTATTGCAATGTGGATGAAGCAGTTGAATGCTTTTTGTCAAAGAGTCGTAATGATTGGGTGGTGAATTTTTGTTCAGTAAATTATTTTGTGATTTGTCCGTGAATATTCAATAATTTCTAGGAATGGGTGGAAGAATTTTATAATATATCGAATTATCTTCTATAATTTCATACACTTGCTTAGTAAATTTACTGCCAATATGATCAAGAAACCAGAGTTTCAGACACTATTTCCATATTGTGACATATTTTTAGGAATATGACTCATACTAGACAAATTAATCATTTTTCTTTCTAAACTGACGAATTAAACCAAAAAAAAATCCGTCATTTTGGTACTAAAAATCTACCAGTTTCAGAAATCATTTTCCGCATTGTGACATTTTCAGGAATTTAACTTATGCAGGACACAAAATGAGTAACCAAAAAATAATTGAAAATTATTCAATTTTTCTACAAGGAAATAGAGCGCAGTAACAAGGAGAATGTCACTTTTCGGAAAATTAGAAAACATATACTAAAAAAACCCCAGTAGTCAAAGCTAGTTGAAATAAATGACAATCACGAGTAGGTACATCAGTTATTTTTTATAATTTCTCAGTGGTGTATCATTTCTTTGTGGATAAGGTATTCTTTCAACTTTGTATTGAAAATTGATATATTGAACACATAAAATTAACGATTTGGTAGTTACAAGTATATTTATATCAATAGAAAATATTCAGAATTTAATTTAACTTTATTTTGTTTGTATCTTCTACAACAAAATTATTTCACTTTGAAGAATTTATTAATCTAGTTAAGAATCGACATAAAGTCATCATATTATATTTCTACCCATGGTAATAGTTATACAATTTTCACAATAAATTTCATTTGAGATACATTTTGCCACACGTTTGCTTCATCAGTTGACCTGATCTTTGTGTTTATCCTGTGGAATCTACTGCATGGCGAATGAAGATGTATTTTTATGGGTTGTTCATAAAGTAGTATCAAAATATTGAGATTCGCGAGAGTTTCTCTGTGTTCAGCTCTAATGTCCAAGATATCCACAGTTCTTACTGCTTTTTATTGTAAACCAAATATTCTAATCGGTGACGGTGCATGACTCCCATATTAGTGAAGCAGATCCAATTCTTGATTGAAAGAATGAGAAATATGATACAAGCAATACAGTATGTAAATGTCTCAATAGGAAAATAAAATGTGTTAGTTTCTTAACTGTCTTTATGATATTACCAGTCAAGCTTTAGATCTACATATACACACAGAAATGTTACAACAGTATGTTGGTTTCTGTAAGGTAATTCATTCAATAGACTTGTTTTAATGCTATTTTATTACTAGTTAACCAATTAAGATGTTATGACAGCGCATTTTGAAGGTGATGAAATTGGCCATACTTTTTGTTTACAAAATCACAATACGTGTTTTATTAAACAGTAGCATCTATCAGAGTTTCTCTACAATATTATGCATGTTATATACATATAAACTTTTTTTATTGAATCACTCTATTTATTAAAAAAACCCGCATCAAAATCCGTTTTGTAGTTTTGAAGATCTAAGCATACATAAGGACATACAGTGGGAAGCGACTTTGTTGTATACTATGTACTTAATAGCGTATTTTTCACCAAGTTTATATGATGATATTGATGATATAAAATAATAAAATTGAAATAAAAAGAACATCCTTGACAAAAAACTTTTCAAACAGGCCTTTAACCAAGTCCCTCATATTAACAATAACACTAACGCCTAGAAAACACTTGCATACTCATTTTTGGAAAAAAAGTTTTTGGCTTTCTACTACTCCATCTTGATACAAAAAAATGTGGGAATCATCTAAAGAAAAAAAGAAAGCAATCATTTTTAAAAGAAGTAAATCTAAACGTAGATGTGTAGATCATTCAAAGAAGTAACTTTCAGACACAAAATGTACGAAAAAGCCCTTCTGAAACTTTCTTATAAACTTTCATATAAACATTGAATTACACGAAAGAAAAAATTCTTTCGAAACAATTACTTTTATATGAACACTGAATTATACAAAAACACTTATTTCTATTCAGTTTGTATTCCAAACATTCGTTATAGATTTAAATCAGATATCATTCACAGGATTTCTACACGATATACTGAATGAAAGATGAAAAAAAATCACTTACATGGAACTCAGCCATCCTCACTGATAGACATCGATGTTTCGCCGTAAGACACTTGCCTTAGGGCTCTTCAGTACCAGTCTGGATAATATAAGAAAAAACACACAATTCATTCATAAATTACCATTTTTATGTCAGAAGGGCCTTTTCTACTTCTTTGAATGATCTACACATCTTCCTTCCTTTCTTTGGAAGATTCCTACATTTTTTTTGTATCAAGATGGAGTAGTAGAAAGCCAAAAACTTTCTTTTCCAAAAATTAATCACTCCTAAAAATATGACCCCTTCAATTTAAGAAAATCATCAGATAAAATAAAAAGACTGCTAACTAAAGAGAGCATAAAGAACAAGTCAAACATAGACAAAGATACCAAATCAGGGGCCTAGAAACTAACATGTGAATCGTGGCCAAAAGTTTATTTAGAAATTCCAAAATAAAAATCTCCAAATATCAAACAAGTATTTTGAATTAGAAAACCCGTGCCGTTTCCATCCACGTAGACAATACAAAATTGTATGGGAATAGTCAATACAAGAAAAAAACACAAAAGACAAAGAACTTAGGTAAAACACTTAGAAAACAAAATCTAAATATCTAACACTTCATTCAATGAATAAAAATCTTTTTCGGTTAAAAAACTTTTCGGCTTTCTTTTGAACATCAATAAATTATGTTTTTCCCTCAAATGATCAGGAAGTTTATTGAATATTTTCATTCCAATCTATTGTGGTGCACATGAAGTAACTTTCAGTCTTGCATATGGCACATACAATTTATTTTTGTTCTAGTGTCATGATGATGAACTCTTTTATTCGTTTCAAAAGTTATTTTGTTTTTGAATACATAAATACATATTTAAAATATATAGACATATATAACCGTCAAGACATGGAGATTTTTGAAAGTTTGTCTTCATGATTGTTGGCTTGAGACATTTGCAATACAGTAAAAACTTTTTTTTCAAAAACGTAACACATGTTTCGCCATATGATGGCTTCTTCAGGCGTGTCTTTAGCATTAAATATTCCATCAAATAACATGAGTCATGGATAACGTGACCATTTATTTTTTTTTTGCCAGAGCGGGACATCTGCAAAATTATGCATGTTTTCTCCACAAAACGCCACAATTTTTTATTCAAGTCATTGAAAAACAATACTTCCTTCAAATAATCGTTAATAATATCCGATGTTTGGCCTGGTTGCTCCCGAAACTCAAAAAACTTAACTTTTACGCCTTTGTATGGTAAAAAATAGCGCATCAAAACTGGGAATAATTTGATTGAGCCAAGGTTTGAAGCATCCGTTAAATTTCACAATAGGCTTTGCGAAAATGCTTTTTCAAATCTTCGTTTACCATAGTTGACAGCACATTTGCAACAATAACTTGATACTTTGTAAGTGCACATCTGAATTCTTGCTCAAAACATGCTTGAATTAAAGGAGAAAAAAGTCATTTGAGCGAAAACTGTGATAATGTTGCATGGTGTGAAACGCCCACGTACCCTCAGCTGCAGTTATATACAAATACTAAAGCCGGGTACTCATTGGCGAGCCGAGTTGTTACAGCAACGGTTACTGTAACCAAAATTCGTCAGTGTGGACGTACCTCGAGCCGCTCGTAGCGATTCAGAGATTGTCGGTTTTTACCCCGAACACAAAGAAGGTTTGTGAACGGTATTGTCGCAGGTTCGTCAGTGAGTACGTGTGGGTGTGCTCGAGCATAATGGCAAAGTGGAGTGAAGAAATAGTATTGTGTTCAATTGGATTGTACAGAAATGGACCACCATCGTCGCGGACGTTTTTTCTCTTCCAATAAACTATCAATACAAATATATGCTGCACTCATAATAATTTTTTTTGGAGACCGACATTGCTCATTTGAAATCTTCACGAACACTATGGCTCACGACGCGTTCGGGATAGAAAACGGGTGCACGTCTACACTGAAAAACGTTACAGTAACCGTTGCTGTAACAGCTCGACTCGCCAATGAGTACCTTGCTTTAGAAGTCGACAAATCGGTTCTCTTTAAAAACTGAGCATTGACGAGCTTGAAGCAGCAGCTTGGTCTGCAAGCCTATGTTTTTAAGATTTTAAATGTTTTTCCATATCACTAGCACCACCATGTCCAACACTAAAATCAGTACGACACTTTTCACACGTAACGTTTGCGGTATCATCTATTTTTTGTTTTATAAATGGGTACTTTTGTTGCAAACTATTATTAAAGGAACACTTGCGTTTAGGCATTATTATTGTATTAAAAATCGCTGCGTTGCATTGCACGATCTTAGTTTCGTCCGATTTGAATTAAAACAAAACGTTGCAAATCGAGTACGCGTGGACGGGAGGGAGCCTCACACGCGTTAGCGCGGCACCGCGCGGCGGGGGCATGCCTTCTCGTAATCTGCCTTCCCGTGCGGGACGCCAACGCATTTTGAGCGGGAAAAATACATTTTAAATTATCAGATTGCAAAAGCGGGACTATGGTAGCATCGCTGGGGACAACGGGACAAACTGCCTGAAAGCGGGACGTATGGTCACGTTGGTCATGGATGACCTACCCCCGAAGCAGACACCATACCTCTGTCTAGAATCGACCGGAGCAAGATAGATGCTCAAAAGTTGTGCCTTAGTTAAAACTGTTCTCAGATTCATATAAAGAAATTTCATTGAGTTCAACTTAGAAACTGATTGTTGGCAATAAGCATTCCCGTGCAAGCTTTCGTCAAGGATAATTCTCAGGAACTTAACACTCGTATCGGACGAAAGTAATTTTTTGTGGAGGAAAATCAGTTTTTTATCTACCTTCTTTGGGTATTTTCACCTTTCGCAATCTGAAAAATTAAAAAATTGTAATGGAGAACTTTATACACGTGTAGAAAAGGCTAACTTTTTAGTTCACCCCAATAAGTTACTGTATAAATTCGAGGAATTTTTCACGAAGAAAAATGTTCTATTTATCATTGATTTGTCGTATTAAATAATTCCATCTGTCAAATAAGAGGCTAAAAATTATACAATACTTAACTTATATTGAAAGGGGTATATTTTTAGGAGGGATTAATTTTTGAGAAAGGAAGGTTTCGGCTTTCTACTTTGATCTTCATACAAAAAATGTGGGAATCTTCCAAAGAAAGGAAGGAAGCACTCAATTTTAAAAAAGTTAACTCTATACGAAGGGTTGAAATCATGTAAAGAAGTAACTTTCAGACACAAACTGGAAGAAAAAGCTGCCTCGAAACAGCTTCTTCCATATAAACATTCTATATTTAGTTTCTATTCCAAACATTCGTTATGGAATTGAATCGGATATCATTCACAGGATTGCTTCACAATAGAGTAAATGAAAGTGGTAAACTTTCACTTACATGGAACACTGCCGTCCTCACTGGTACACATCCAATGTTTCGCCTTAAGATACTTGCCTTATCAGCTCTTCAGTATCAAATCTGAATAACATAAAAAAAAACAATTCGGTCATAATATTACGGCCTAATGTTACAAATGAATTCAATCATATACCCGATAACAGTACCTAATGACATTCATTCGGTCATTTGATTAAATCTCAGCTGACACTTCCTCAATAAACGGCTAATACATGTGCCAAAATGCCTAACTTCAGGGTTCATATACACTGGGATTTAATCAAATAAGTAAATGAATGTCATTGCGTACTATCATGGGTGGCATGAGTAGACTGAACTCATTCGTGACATAAAGTCGTAATTTTATAAATAAGATTGAGTATTTTTTATTATAATGTTATCCAGATTTGGTACTGAAGAGCTAATAAGGCAAGTGTCTTACGCAAAAACATTAGATGTCTACCAGTGAGGATGACAATGTTCCATGTAAGTGAAAATTTGCCTCTTTCATTTACTGTATCGTGTAGCAATCCTGTGAATGATATCTGATTCAATTCCATAACGAATGTTTGGAACACATAATGAATAGAGAAAAGTGTTTTTTTGTAGAATTCAGTGTTCATATAAAAGTATTTGTTTCGATAGTAGTTGATTCAAGAGGGCTTTTTCTTTCAGTTTGTGTCTGAAAATTACTTCGTATACCTAGTATCAACTTTTTTATAAATTAATTGCTTCCTCTGTTTCTTTGGGAGATTCCCACTTTTTTTTGAAAGTATTACTTCATCATCAACCCAATTTTTTTCGTTATCTTTATAATAAAAACGTTATTGAAGAAAATGTCTAAAGAAGTTGTGTTTTATGATCTGAAAAAATAAGTTGAAAGCTTCAATATCTGAAGATAAATGAATATACTCCCAATTCTCAGACAACAATGAGTTCTCACAGTTAACAATATTACATTCACTGAAATTTTTTCTGAATTTGGATTTTGAATAAGAAGCTGTATGCTGATTGAATTCATCCAATTCCAAAAATACTCTTCTATGGTCAGAAATTTTCAAAAATACGGTTTAATGGTCAGAAATTTCATTATCAAGGACACAGGATAAGCCATCATTGCAAAAATTCATGAAAATTTTGTCAATTATAGTAGAAGAGGTGTCAATCAGTCGGATAGGCCATCCCACCACTGGTGTGAAATCATAAGATGAAGTCAAAATTGAAATCCCCACAAAGGATAATATTACCTTAAGGTTTTTATAAAAATCGGAAATCCACATAATGATCTGTAACAATTTAAAATAATTTGTTTGTTCTAAAATATTATGTTAACATATTTCAAAGTGTTTCTCAATACAAAATGGGGATAAATATATAGAGTTCATCTGGAATTCTTTATGGGCTCATATACTAACACATCCACATTTTATGGTTGATCTTGAGTAAAGTGTGATCTGGTTCGATTCCAACTTCAACCAAACACATAAAATACAGACTCTTGAATTCACAGATTATATCACTATATAAAAAGTTTATTTTTATCATTATTCAATGTATTTATGTCGAGTAAAATGAAGTTAGAATTGAAATTTATGTCATTGCTGCATTTACATGACACTTCCTCAAAAAACGGTCTGCAGGTATAAAGACCGACAAACTTAGGGAAGCCTTTCACAATTTCTTGATTTTTTCCTATTACCAGGCCCACTTGCGTTTTCTCTCCACTACTTCAGTCCAATCATTGTTTTTGAAATGAGGTACATGATTATCGTCATTTCCAAAATCACTATAGTCCTTTCAAATGATGTTCTACTTTAGTCACGGCAAGACAGAACATCCTCCGTGATTAATCAATTTAACATCACACATATTGAAAAGTAAAATTGGAACCTCTGGCGTAGAATAATTCCAAAACTTTTCCCAATATCACCAGCACTGCAATACTCTTTTCGCCAAGACGACAACTTGGTTGGTGAAACGCGCGTCAAGAATAGTATTGCAGGACTGCATTTTTGACAGTTAGTGACGTTACTGTTTCATTTAACAAATGTTTATTTTCTAGCAAAATTGTATGTTTTTCATCTTCCTCAGCAATTATGGATTTCAACAAATCGATTTCTCTTTTCAAATGTTCAATTATTTCTATATTGATAACTTTCAAATATTTTAAATCTGATATCTTACTAGGGACTACAGGAGTGCCAGCTATTTGACTATTTCCATCATCTTGACAGCAGATAATACGCGTTTCATAGTTTTTCACACGTGCTAGGAAACTTTTGTGAAAGACATTTCCACACATAATACACGCAGATATTTCAACTTTTTTTCACACATTATTTAAATGATTTTTCGGAAACGTATTCACTTAGCTTGTCACTTGCAGCCATTTTGGTTTTGTTTTGCCACTTTTTAGAGAACAACCACGATTTCAACATGGACTAAGACATATCACATACAGAAAATCTGTTTTTCCGGTAATCAGCTGTCGCCCCCATACGAACCACAACTCTCAGAAGTTTAGAACCTTGTGCGATCTAAGGACTAACGAGGTGTTACCTTTTAACGTGTGTTTCCTAACACGGTTGCAGAATCATCCCAGCTTCAACTAGATAATTTCTCTCTAGAAAAATATCTGGTCGAGCCTGGAATCTTTGGAAACCAATAAACGCAAACATTCAATTTTCCTTTCAAACGACCAACAAGAAGTTATTCACTCACCATTGTTAAACCTGTTTTCATAAAAGTCAAGAATTAACTGACCTTGAATAAAATTTTTTCCATACAGGGGAAAGATGGGGAACTTTCAAATTTTATTTATAATTATATTTGGAACGATTTCCCCAATTTTCAGCTTGTTGTAAATTTATGTAGCTTCACTTTTATTTTTTGGTTTAATTTGACCGGACTACTGTTTTCCTAAAAATAATATTGAATTGTTTTTTCATCTACCTGTTTTACCAGAATTCGTCATTTATCTGATTAAGTTTCGTAACTCCCTACTGTTGTATAAAAGACGTTGTAGAATAGTTTGTTCAACTTTGACAGCTGAAAGGGTAAGGGAGCTAGGCTCCAAACCTGATTAAAATCAAGATGCGAACAGCTGTGTTCAACTGATGAAACTACTGTCTAGTGAAACGCTTCTTGAATAAAATTTACAGTGTGAAAATTGTATAATTATTATCATTATTATTATCGTGTATTAATTTTTATCAAGTAACGGATCAGTATATTCATAGCATAGTTTTTTTGCATGAAGTCTATTGGAAGTCTATCGTACGCCACCCATATTTGGAATAAAGTAATCGAGAAACATGGAGAGTCAAGAGCTGTTGCGCTTGATATTTCTAAGGCCTTTGACCGACCGTGTGTGGCATGAGGTTTTGCTGGGCAAATTTCGTTGCTATAGCTTGTCGAATCATTTTTGTGTATGGCTCTCTAGCTTCCTAAAAGAACGTTTCCTGCAAGTGGCCGTCGATGGATATCTATCGAAGACTTTTACCATCAACGCTGGTGTTCCAAAACTTATACTTATGGTGAAAAACATACAATAAACTGTATTAATGAGTTTTAATATGGATTTTCATCAAGTATCGGCCAGTTATATTCAATTACGTTTTATAATTAGATGATACCAGAGCCCAAAAACGTTGCATTTATGGTCCTATACTAGACATCACAAAAAAGGGAAAAAAAAATAACAGGAAAAGGAAAGAAAAAAATTAATAGTTTTAAGTAGACGTTTGGTTTAGTTTTTTGTAAGGAAGTCATATAATTAGAATTTTGTTATCCTGTGTGTAATTCCTCAATAAAAAAATAATAAATCACTGCTTTGATCTGCCTATACTATAGTTCCACAATAGTGGGCAATGAATTCTTTTTTTTTATTGTATATATCTTCATTAAATAGGAAACCTAATATACTCAGAAATGACTGACGTTTTTGCCTTAATCTCTCTCTTGCAGTGGCGTACGGAAATTATACTAAACAGATGGGGAAACATGATGATGAAATATATAGAACCACATCTGTGACAAAAATGTTTTAGTTTTAATGCAATGATATTTCTGAGAATAAAGTGCCTACTATTATGGAATTGTACTATAGGTCTCATCAACTTTTGAACTCTTCTGCCTTGACAAGAACATCTTCTACACAGTACAGATCGGAAGAGCACTGTCTGGTATAGAATCATAGATGTAACGCTTCTGAACGGTATCATCTATTTGCCTGCTTGTAGTTGAAGCTGTAGAGAGACAAAAATACAATTTCTCTTTTCTTTGAATATAGTTGACAATGTTCATTGATGAATGTTGAAGTGAATTTGAGGTTCGGACTTACACTGTCTAAAAAGGTGTTAACAGATTTGATTCCTAAGAGAAAAAAATAATGGAATATAAAAAATACTCGGACCGAAATGTTCTGATTATTTTGATTTTCTGGGGAGTTTGGTCTTTAACTAATTCATTTTCTATATTATTTTTATTTCATTCTTGATTACACACGTTTCAGCATGGGACCATGTATAGATTCAGGTATCGAGTATTTTTCTGTAATGGTATTGGGACTAAATATTACAAATAAATTTTCGCTCATAATTCTTGGAACTTTAACAAGTTTACTATAGTGGATTAGGTGTTACGTGTTCAGTGTTATTTTTTACATTGGCGATTTCATCGATAATCCATAGTTTTGCGAGAAAACGGTAACTAAAGCCAGACTAATCGTTCTAATAAATCCATTACTCTTTCCACTACTGAGTTTGCTCTTTTACTACAATTTTCAATTGAGATACAAGATACAAAGAAGAGTTTCATCTGGAAAAAAAACTTAATAATATAAATGAAAACTATTAAAACATGTTGAGGTGTGTACGGATTTCTAATTCGTAAGTGTTCCAAGCATTTGAGAAGCTGTTATCCCAGTAACGTGATTGTGCCAAGAAATATTTTTATCCAATCCAAGCTTATAGAATACTAACACCTGGTTTATTTAGTATTGAATTCTACTGGCCTCCTTCTGGAGTTTGTTAATTTATCATAGAAAAAAAAAATTGAGACAATGGAGATACTTGGAGAACACCAGGAATAGTTTTTGAGAAACCTGGCTAGTCATGAATGAAACAATCTGGCAAGCCTAGCCGTGACATCGAAGTTTAATTAGTGAACCCTCATGCCAGACATGATCAAACGCCTTGAAAATATCAAAAGATCACCTTGTGTTCTTTTCTTCCAAAAAAAGCATTAATGATTTATTCAGCATTCCAAATATTTTAGAACATGTTGTTTTACAGCTTTCTTCTTAATTTTTTATATCACTGATGATGAAGCTACTGGTCTATACAGTGTGACCCATTTTTAATGGAAACACCCCCCTAAAATTTGAAGTCGTAAACCGATTTTAATAATTTTTTTTGAAATGTCAAGTACTAAAAGGTCTACCTTGGGACACAATTTGAAATGTTTATTAAAGTTTCAGGGCATACTACGATATTTTTTCTTAGTCGAAAATCTGGATTTTTTATTAGCGATTTTTTTATCGAAAAAAATCACTACGCCACTGGATTCAGAGTGCCTCTAAACAGGTGTGACCAAAATTTCATAAAAAAATATTCATTATTAACAAAGTTATGACAACCCAAAAATTCGAAAACTCACACAGCTAACATTCACAATATACCATTTTTTTATGATTTCAACAATAAAGTGCCGCCAGATGAAAAAAAAAACAAAAGCGTAAATGTGCTACAAAAGTTTCCGACCTGCTAGATCAGCTTGGAAAGTGCCAATATTTTACCACCTTCGATCTTGCATCGTCGAAAAAACAGCCTTCTCTGTCGAGAACGGTCATTACGAATTTGTCCGCATGCATTTAGAATTGGGGAACGCACCATCGACATTCCAAAGAGTGATGGATAATATCCTCCTTGGCATACAAAACGAACGCAACCTTGTATATATGGATGACATCATTATTTACTCACCAACGATCCACGAACACACTGAGGGAAGTGTTCTAAAGATTAAGAAAAGCAAACTTGGAAATTCAGCCTGGCAAATGCGCATTTTTAAGGAAAGAAGTTGCTTAACTTGGAAATGTAATCACGAAAAACGGTGTCAAATCAAACCCGTTCAAAGTTGAATGCATCCAAGAATTCCCCCAACCAAAAAAATTTAAAAAAAATCAAATCCTCTTTAGGCTAAGCTGGTTATTACCGACGCTTTATACCAAATTTTGCAAAGCTTCTAAAACACTCACGAAATTATCGAAAAAAAATATCCCATTTAAATTCAACCCAAAATGTTTGAAATTATTCAACTTCCAGTATAATCTCGATTTATCCTGAATTCCAAAAACCTTTTCTCTTAACGACAGATGTTAGTGCATTCGCAATAGGAGCTGTTCTTTCGCAAGGACCAATAGGAAAAGACCTTTCCATGGAACACTGCAACGCTGAATCAAAGTTCTTTACGATTGAAAGAGAAGTTCTAGCGATTGTATGGGCTGTGAAACACTTTCGACCATATCTGTTCAGAAGAAAGTTCAAACTCATCACTGACCATAGACCCCTCACTTGGCTTTTTTCAAAACATCCAGGTAGTATGCTAGCACGTTGGAGACTCAAATTAGAAGAGTATGATAACGAAATAGAGTACAAACCTGTCAAAATGAATAAAAATGCCGATGCCCTATCACGTATCAAAATCAATCACTTCAAAGAATGCTTAAATTTCCACGAGAAGTTTCCGCTACTCTCTTCAAACGAAACTGAAGAAATTGACAAACAAACGCAAGATTGAAAACACAAGACAAAGAAATACCGGAAAACTCTCTTCGAAAAAATTTTACAAGAATTTGAAAATTTCAATCACTTATACGAAACCCGATCCCTGATTGACTACCCAAAATACAAATTGTTTGGGACGTGTAGTGGTATTATGGTGTCTAAAGAGTATGGTTTGGGTTTTGGAGAGATAAATTTTGATTCGCCACTTGTTGCACCATTGCTCGAAGTAGTCGATCATAGTTTGTGCTTGGATTTGTAAGCTACGTGTGTTGGGGGCGGAGGAGTAAAGGATTGTATCATCAACGTACTGGAGGATATTTGAGGTCGTGGGGCATCGTGAACGTATATTAGAAATAAGGAAGGGGCGAGGAATGAGCCCTGGGGGCACTAGATTTGGGTGTCAGGGGAAAGGATAGGGCATCGCCAACCTCGACGCGGATTTGTCGATTCGATAGGTAGAAGGCCACTAGTCGAATGAAGTGGTACGGAAGGCGAATTTGGATGAGTTTCCAGATCAGGTCCGCGTACCAGACCTTGTCGAATGCAGAGCAAAAACCATGCCGTTTGAATACCATATAGTTGTTGCGACCACATTCCTGAAAAACGACACCTTTCAGAACTGAAACCACTGAAACTCAACAAAATCAACGTTGACGAGTTAAACATTGCTCAATACAAATCAAACCAATATTCCGAAGAATTTGACAAGCTTATCAATGAGCCGTTTGTGAATGAACACATATCTTGGTTCACATATTGCACCATAACATTTGACCAGTTTTTGCAAATGCAGACGAAAAGGACCCATACGAATCGGTATAACGTCCACAACGAATCAACCACCCCCAGATCATCCAAGACCAGACAGACAACCATCCCGTATCTTATCAAGATTCATCATTAGGAGAAGATCAAGCATCAACATCTAAGAACCCATAGAAGAAGAAATTCATCTCAACACCAGCTTTCATAAGGAAAGTGTTTTGTGAAAAGTTGCAGCAAAAAGCAAAACTTATTGTATAAAAGGGGAGTTGTTACATGTGAATTAACGTTTTACACGTATTATATTACAAGCGATAACAGCTTCCTACAAAAAGTGCCCATGGTGCATTATTAGCAAGATAAACACGTATATTTCAGAAAAAGCAAGTGCTGACACTGTACTAATATTGTTTTTCATACCGATCACATAAATAGAATCTGCGGGGTCACAAAATCGTTCATTACCAATTATTCGTTCTTAACGTACAGTTCATTCTCAAGTTCTTTATTATAGATAATAGAAAAAATTACTTGCATTGAAAGTTTTTTGAATCTGATCGCATTGATTGATTGGGTTCGCAACAACAGTTATCTGTCAAGCTTTCAGTAAATTTATTACCTTTGTCAGGACAACTAAAATAGATATTCTTTATGAAGATATAATATGGAACAGTTACTTACGAAAGAATAATGAAGAAACTGGAACAAAACAAACAAAAAAAATTTTTTTTTCGAAACCTGTCAAAGTTTGACAAAGTGTCATGTGAAAAAATTTTGAAAACTAGTTGATTTTCTCTTATTGTTTTCGTATTTAAGTAGAAATGTATTAATTTGGCTCGAATGATGCCTCGACTTTTGAGGGTTGTCGTTTGTAGGGGGGGCGACAGGTGGTTAACGGAAAAACAGATTTTCAATAATTTATTTTAATAGATACAATTGACTCATAGATAATAGAAAAAATTACTTACATTGAAAGTTTTTTGAATCTGATCGCATTGATTGATTGGGTTCGCAACAATACCGCTTAATTTTTGATAAATAAATACACATTAAATTTATAAAAGTATAACAAGAATTAAATCTAAGATGAGGGTTAACGAAGTCCCGCATTTTATAATTAATACTACCTATATACTGTTATGGATACTACCTACTACCTAGTACTACTCACGATATTGAAATGTTCATTCATTCAAGTATTCTAAAACTGACCCGTTATCTATTTATGACAATAGTAATAATAATAAGCGATAGTGGAATAAGTTCACAGTATAATAAATTGATGGATGAAGCCGTTACTACGTGGTAAGAGATCATCATGAAAAATGAGAAATGAAAATTTTCTGTTTTTTACCACTTCTATTCGTAACTAAAGTTACTGCAGTTTCGTCTTATATGAAAATGTCCTTATAGGATAAAACTGCAGTAACTTTAGTTACGATGGATGAAACTGCAGTAACTTTAGTTACGAATAGAAGTGGTAAAAAACATAGAAAATTTTCATTTTTCATTTTTCACAGTATAAGTGTGTCAATTTGCAGTTTTTAGTAACTAATGAAGTTGTCCGTATGTTGGTTCACATTTATATAGTCTACTATTATTTTCAGAAGATCAAAATACTACTACGAAATTTACCGCCTTATTGATGTAACTAGTAATTGATAACAAAATCATCTACGATTGATAAGCACTCCTCTTAAACTATGAATACAACTAGCATGATGAAGCATAACTCTTCCATTGAGAGAAACACATTTCGATTATTCTCGAAAAGACGATTAGTTGACAGGTCAGGCCATGGGTCGGGCACGGGCCGCATTCTGGGCGAGCTTGGATCGGCCCCCACTGACGTACGTCTCGTCGCGATGCTCAGAGGGGTGCCAGCCCACAGGTGTTGCCGAATTAGTGAAAACAGCACGAGTTCCGAAGGGTCATAGGTCACGTGCTAATCATATATTCTCCATTGTGACTCATGACTAGATTAATTGAAAAAACTAGGGATGATACGCAACATAGTCGTATCAGATGATTTTAAACTATTCTCAATTGAATATCGAAAAAAATATTAAAACATGGTTCATTGTATGAGACCTGAAAGAATTTCATCCATCTTGAACAAATTTTGAAAGAAATTTGAAGGAACTAACTGATATTTGATGAAAATTGATTACAACATCCATATTTGAATAACACTTCATTGTGAGATTTTCATACAGAACCTTATAAAAGCGCGATACATGTTTCATTATGCAATAACTCCTTCAGGCATGTCCCATAATGAATATTTACATTATACTCCTAACACACCTACGTTTTGAATCATACAATCTGAATCATAATGACTTTGTTTACCTAACCACCGTAGAGAAGTAAACACAAGTAAATTCACTCTCCGCCATATTTGGGTTAAGATCTCCATCTCTTATTCTACGCTCAGC
>WOGR01001630.1:0-19388 GCA_015342045.1 Leptinotarsa lineolata | reverse complement strand
ACTACCAATAAACTGCACAAAATAAATCCCAACATGGAAATAAAAAATTATGCTGGCCTTAGTCGAAAAAATCAAATAACCATAAGTCGCCTAAGAACTGACACACCCGTCTCACTCACCAACATTTACTAAAAAAGAAAGCTCGAAGTAAATATGAAAATTGCAACATGGACCTAATAGTGGAACACCTTTTCACATGTCAAACACACCACCACCATCCTTAATAGCGAATGGAATAATGTAATAGAATATGTCAAACGAATTCATGTATTTGATTCAATTTAATGTATATCGATATGAATTGTATTTCATATGTACCGCCGCTAATAACCCTATGTGGTTAATGCGAGTTGAAACCTAAATAAAAAAAATCTTGTGTGAGATATCACACATTTCAAAGACATAATGATGCCATCATGTGCGGAATATAACATCGTTCAAATGTCCACCATGACTTCCCTGGGTAGAGCGCATCCGAAACTTCTAATTTTCTATGACTCTGGCGCATAAATAAGGCTGAATTTGACCGACGGCAAAAGTTATGATAGCTGTGAGGACCACTGCGGTTTGTGGCTTGTTTGCATACTACTGCGACTTGAGAAAACCCCACAAGAAAAAGTCTGACAGGATCAAATCACACGATATCGCTGGCCAGTCCATATCACCTTCTCATGAGATGACCATCCTCTCAAATCGCTCATACAGAATTTCAATGTGGCATGAGAAGTTGGTAAACATCGACCTACTCGTATAGTGCTCGCCGTTGACAGTGACGGCCTGGCCAACGTCGTTCTCAAAAAAATATGAACCGATGACGTTGCCAGCTCAAAATCCACACCAAATAGTGACTTTTTCAGGATGCATTGGTCGCTCTTAGATCTCATGTGGAATGGTGTCGTCTCAAATTCGACAATTTTAATTGTTCACGTACCAATTCATTCAGAAATGGGCCTCATTGCTGAATATGATTTCAGCGAATACATGACGTTGTCTATGGTCGTTTACCTTCATTTCCTGTGTCAGTTGAATTTTGTACTGCTGCAGACCCAAGTCACGACGCAAAATCCGCCAAGTGTCTGAGAAAGCCGAGTTCTTATGAGCGACTGCCTCGGATTATCCTGCATACTCTCACAGACAGCGGCGATGTTTTGAATGTCTGTTGGATATCTAATCTAGCCACTCATGGCTTGTTTCCTAGCGCCTACCTTTTTTTAACTTTCATGGTGATTAACTGAGTTTTCTCCTTGTACCTCAGTTTTCTATATGACAATGGAAGTCTAAACGCATGATATTGATCTTCGTTTCTGTTTCACATAAATGATCTTTCCGATACTAAGACCTGCTCACTCAACAATTGTATTTGAAAGTTTACTTCATATTCTTTGAAAATCTAAATCTATTTCTTCGAGTGAGAACGACCAAAACAATGAATTGACCTATCGAAATGCTGAGTTGTTTTCTCATCATAAGCCAAGTCACAAGTATATCCATTCTGGAAATTACGAATGTTTCTGGTAGTCAATTAACTTCATCTTGTTTATATTTCAATATAAATGTATAAAGAAAAACACAACAGATTCATTAAAAGTTTTATGGAATATGAAATAATTGTATATTTCCGAAAAAGAATTATGTTATAACCGAATTTCAAAAAATGGAGAATAACTATAGTCGATCAGCCAATTGAAAATTCAATACTTCTTCAACTGATGAATTTTCTCCTGGATATTTTTTTATGATCACATTGTATATCCTCACTGAAATGGTAATGTTCTGATCCCAATGCGATCATCGTTCAAGGTCACCTGCGTGAGTTCAAAATCAAAGTTTTCAATCTGGATTTCTATAACATGCAGCCATTTTGGAGCTGTCAGAAAAGCACTTAGCCTAATCTCCTTTGAATATCTGATGTACAATTCAACAAGAATAATCTTTTATAACATATAGACCATACTGGTTTCGATTGTGGAAAAATTGCGGTACTGCATACCGAGAGCAGATATTGATGAACAGGATGTTTGAAAAAAAAACTATACCAACTATTTATCGGAGGAAATGCAAAAAAACCATTGAATTTATTCTCAGGATAAATGAGATTCAAAATGAAGTTCACTATTTTTGGGAAACAAAAATTTTGGCTTTCTATCTTCATACCAAAAAATTGGAGAATATTCCAGTTTGTGTCTGAAAGTCACACTATTTTGAAATTAATTACTTTTTTACTTTCTTTGAAAGATTCTCACAATTTAAATTTCACTCTGTTTATCATACAGTGCGTTTCTTTAATGCCAACCCCTCTTTTATTTTTTGAGCGGGTAAACTAAAAAACTGGAAATTTGGGATAATGCAATTAATGCATGAATAATTCATTTTGAAGTGTAATTGACAGATGAAACTTTCAAGATGGCGACTGAGCGCTATCTGGGAAAAAAATAAGTAGGAAGGGGGCCTTGCGATAAATTATTTTGAAGCTCCTTACAAATACTTCACAACCCTAGAATATGAAGTTAATGTCTTCACCAACTACAAAATGGCGAAACATTTAATAATTTCCTGAAGACAAACACATTAATATCGATATTTCTAGAAATATTCCTTTTTATTTGCCATATGGCAATTCCAACAAATCGATAAGGTTTGTTTAGTTTTTTTTTATTTACAAAAACGACAAAAAATGTCAGTACGACAATGAACAGTCTACTTATTCCGTCTCGAATGTTTGTGAGGTGTCTCCTTCTACTGTGTGGAGACTTTTGATTAGGAATAGGTATCATTCATACAAAATTAAAATGGTACACCTATTAACTGAAGATGACCCTTGACCAATAAACCTCAAAGCAATGACTTCAATTATCACTAGTGAGGCACATATCCATTAGCTACAGAAGACCCACAATGTAACCGCGAACATGTTGCGTTACGGCAAGTGAAAAAACCCTTGGACACGTTACGTTACGAATAGTCTCCGCTAGCCGTAATTGAGAGACAATTTCATTACTTTGACTCTACACCAGAGTCCTTGTTATAAGGATATTTTCTTCACTGCCCGTTTTGACCATATTTTGTCGATTTGAGCTGAAATGAATACTTGATATTCTCTTGACCAATAAACCTCAAAGCAATGCCTTGATATTGATATTCTCTTGACCAATAAACCTCAAAGCGATGCCTTCAATTATCTTTAGTGAGGCACATATCCATTAGCATCAAAAGACCCACAACGTAACCGCTAACATATTACGTTACGGCAAGTGGAGAGACCATTGGACATGTTACGTTACGAATAGTTTCCGCTAGCCGTAATTGAGGAACAATTTCATCACTTTGATTCTACACCAGAGTCCCTGTTATAAGGGTATTTTCTTCACTACCCGTTTTTGACCATATTTTGTCGATTTGAGCTAAAATAAATGCTTGATATTGATATTCTCTCGACCAATGAACCTCAAAGCAATGCCTTTAATCATCACTAGTGAGGCACATATCCATTAGCAACAGAAGACCCACAACGTAACCGTGAACATGTTACGTTACGGCAAGTGAAGATGCCCTTGGACATGTTACGTTACGACTAGTTTCCGCTACCCGTTCGTGGTTACTATAGGTCTTTCCACTATCCGTAACACACTATGTCCCTGTTACATTACGGGTCATTTGTTACAAATGAATACGCGCTTTCATAGTGAAGAATTCATCGTGAACAAAAAAATATTGTACATTTGATTTTTCAAGGGGGTCACCATCAATGCACAATGATCTTCTCCTTAAAACATCGCGAATATCTCCTTCAAACTCCACGGTCATTTCGCTGCAGCAACGCCCCCGTGGCCGATTAAAAAATATCGTCGGTAATTGGAACATAAAGTGGGTTCTTTTAAAAATGCGATGGAGACATCAACGTCACCGGAGCCACGAACTGTTGCGTTTATTCTGAATTATTAGACAATTAGTCGAGATTAATGCACATAATTTCGACCTTAGATGGAATTTATTAGGCGATCTTCAAATAAATTATTTATATATGGCTCTTAGCATACGGGGTGGATCGCTTAAGAAGATTCTTAAGCGGACTTCTGTAGCTCCGAGATCTGTGTATGATGTCAGATCAGCGAGTGGGCGGAACTACAAAATTATTCCAAATTTTATAGTTATAGGTGGAACATATTTGCATGAGTTACCGAGCTCTAGATAAGATATATTTCGATTGTCTAGAAATAATAACCTTGGAAGACTTCTACGTTTTCATTAATCTTTTCTATCCTTCACAAGTTCTGGTTGAAAATGAAACATTTGAAATAAACAAAACAGTGTAATAAGAAGTACTGGTTTTTGAGAACATATTACGATACGACAAGGAAGACTTTTTCCCTCATAGATTCAGGGTCCAACTATAACAGAAAGTTCTTGCTTTCCTTCCTTACTTTCATCAAATAGCGAAAGGGAAATTGGATTGCAGAAGGGAATAGCATATAATAACAACCATTTTTTGATGAAAATGGCTTTATTGTTTTTCAAAATATTCCCCTTTATGATCAATACATTTTTCATTCGTTTAAACCATTTGTCAAAGCAGTTTTTTCATTCATCTTGAAACACCCCTAAAACATGGTTTTGAACGCTTCAGCTGCTCCTTCGTCGCTCGTAAATCGTTGACTACGCAGGTTACCTTTGATATTCGATAACAAAAAGAAGTCATCGGATGCTAAATCAGGACTGTACGGAGGATGAGTCATCAATTCGATGTTTTGACTGCTCAAAAGTTCACCTGTTTGACGAGATGTGTGAGGGCTCACATTGTCATGATGGAGAATGATTCGTCTTCGGCGGTTAGTTTAACGAATTTTTCCTAAGACTTCCGGCAAACAATTGGTCGTGAGCTGACCGTTCTACGTTGCTCAAGCGGAACAGTGGCCGTATGACCCATTTGGCCGAAGAAACAGGCGACCATTCGCTGTGCTTCTTCCACGATAAACTTCTATTAGATTTAGTTCGTCTTGGAATACCCACACGGTCGATTACTATTTTGTTTCCGCCTCATACGCATATATTCATGATTCGTCACCTGTCACGATTTCATACACGTCTTTTGAAGCACCACTGTCACTTTTTAATCATTTTCATACACCACTTGACGAGAGCCTTTTTTGAGCGATTGATGAATTATGGGGTATCCAATGAGAATATTTTTCACAACTAGGTGTTCACGCAAATTCGAATGTATTGAAGTGGAAATAATGTGTAAGAATAGATGCCTCTATCTCACAATATGTCACATGACGATTTTGCATTATTAGTTCACGCACTGCATCGATGTTTTTTGGCACAACAACCGATTTTGGACGACCTTCACGGAATTCGTTGGCAATCACGATTGAATTCACTATGTCCAGCGATATACTGTGGTTTTTGATGGTGCTTTATCTCCATAATTTACATACCAATCGCTTGCTTTTATTTAGACTTGAAGAAGTATTTCTTCCGCAGTTGATTTAACAGTACACTATAGCGGATTCTTCAACGTAATGATTTGGATGTAGATTCATTCAGCATCAAGAATCAATAAACTTTGAACTGTTCGTCAGTATCAGTATCAAATGTCAAATCCAAAAACAAATTTTGCTGTATTTTGCTATAACCTCACCTTATTCAGTTCAAAGAAAAACTCTCAGATGAACAGCATCCTACGTTATAGATGCTGAGTTGTCTTACACTGAAATCTGCGGAAAAGACAGCGGACGGATTCCATTTGGCGGTTTATATAGAAACTTAAGTGTGCAATGGACCGCCTCTGGGAGTCTCAGTTATCTTTAATATTCTTGGTTTGGCAGAGATGTATATGATTATTTCAATAAAGTAGCCAACGCATTTCAGACTAATCTTCAGATGAAATTGGAAGTGGGTAAGAGCTTGACTAATGCTTGTGTAAATCATTTTTTATCAAGAAGCTTACCCCTATGAACGATAGGCTTCACCGGAAATTTCCACTGATATTTTGCAGAAACAGTCAATTTGTTGAAAGTATTGATTATGACAAATCATGATCTTTATGTAAGATAATCTAAATTTAATATCATATCAATGATATATTTGAGAAATATTTCATCTGTTTACGGAAAGTGTAATGTATATGAAATGTTAAATTTCAAGCAAGATATTTAAGCAAGTCTCTGAAATTTATCTTCATCAACTCGTTCTTCAAAACTGATAAAGTACTGAAAATTTAAAAATCAATAGTGTTGTGCCTATTTCCAAAGTTTATAGCATTAACGAAGCTGATAGAGTGAGGTTAGAGAGCAAGATACGTTGTCATTCAAAACCATCATCAAAAATTGATTTCCACAGGGTAGTTTTCCAGGCCCAATACTTTTGATATTGTATTTAAATGATATGTCGTTGTAGACTGTAAATTTTTCCGCAGACCATAGATACATACAGTGCCACAAATCTAAAACCACTGTATAAAAAATGAAGATATTATCACAGTAAGCGATTTCTAGTTCGCCGGTTGCTGTCGGAGCTTGGTTTTGCGATGGACCGAAAATTATTGTTTATCTTCAGTCATTTCTATAGATGACATCTTCATGAGAAGAGATGTACATACCGTACTCACTCATACTCAAGATTGTACTCTGACAGGGGATTCTAACAATGTATTCATTGATAATACCTATGGCAAAACGGAATAGCTTTATGTGGTGTTGGATTACGAATTCCTTTGTTTTTTTCATTTGGTTTAATATAGTTTCTTCCTTAGTATATTTGGAAAAGGTTATTCAATAATCGAAAATTGTTGCATATACGATATATACCATACCTACTTACAATACCATGTGGATGCAAGTGAAAGGGACCCAAGGTTTCATTACATAATTGGAGCTTTGATTTACTTATTATCCGCTTTGCTGGAACCGTGAAGATTCAAATAAGAGCTATATATCTCAATTAAATATAAATAAATGGCATAAATTCTTTCACATCAGTGGAAACAGAGCCATAAATCATAGGATCGGACTACACGAATTTGATCTCACTTAAAAAGTATCACTATACTGGGTGACCCACACAAGTGGTTTCGCCAAATGGATTGATGACAATTGTATCGTTCTATTAAGTACTGATAGATCTTCTTTTATGAAATAATTTTTTTTTATTCAAAAGATAAGATATGTAATTTGAATTGTTGAACTTTTTAATACAAATGAATTTTGAAGAATGTAAACTTTCATGGCCGGAGATAACTGTATGAAGGCTATTTTTCAGGTTTTTTGGCCGTGGTCTGGAGGTTTTAATGCCTGACTGCAGTAGTAGACGATACTACTACTGCGGTAGACATTTTCAAAGGCGGTGTGGTGACGTTGGCCATCAGGCAGAGTCTCAGGTCAGCCAAGGACCCTAGAGAACCTCTAGCAAAGCCAGGGGTATACCGGATTCCGTGTAGCTGCGGGTCGGTCTACATGGGAACCACAAAAGGAAGTATAGGGACCCGTCTCTCCGAAAAGAAACTGTCGCCTCGGACAAACCGACAAATCGGTTGTAGCCGAACATGCTCTCAACGAAGAAGGTACCCATGTTATCTCATTCGAAGACACAGTGATACACGACATTACCCAAAACTACTAATATCCAAGAATATATAGAGAGGCAATAGAGATCCAAAAACATAGGGATAATTTCAATAGAAAAGAGGAGACAATGAATATCAATAGAAGCTGGCTACCTGTCCTGAGAGGTACACAAACACGAACAGGTTACACAATGAAGAACAATATAAAAAGAGCGACCAGTACTGAAATAGTAGTTGATGGAGTGGAGACAAGAACCAGAGCTTCAACTCGGGTATTGCGACCGTTACCACACCGCCTTTGAAAATGTCTACTGCAGCAGTAGAAGAAACGTTAGGCATAAAAACCTGCAGATTCATGTCAAGTCATCATCAGGATTAACCCCGGTGTTTTATGAAAAGATCAGAAATTTCATGTAGTGAATCTTCAATAATAATTTTGCTCGCTGAATTATCTATTTATTCAGTTCTTCGTCGCTAGAAATCATCCATATAGTTCTAATACTAATGAATAGATGAATGACTATCGAATTTGTCAACATGCAATTCTAACTCAATGGTTAATAGTCTCAGATGCGCAGGCCATCAATTGAAAAAAAGAAAATTACTGTCTACGTCTACCCTTCTTGGAATTTGGAATGTAGAAGGTGTGTTTAGATGTATTGATTGCAATTTACATTTCTTTGAAATTTTCCGTTTTTGGCTGTTGAACTATGGATAATCCCTTCCTTACTCACATTGATAGTATAATATTTTCTTACAAACAAGCACTGCTCCCAAAGAGCAGGAATGAAAAATTCTTCTTGATGCGCGTTCCTCCAACCAAGTTGGCGTCTTCAGGAGATGGAATAAATTTGGATGTATTCTAGGCCAGAGGTTTCAGTTCTACCTTTCATAATATTTTATTTACCAATTGAGCTCATCGTAGATAATAAAAGAGAAGCTGTCATGAGTAAATAGTACAAAAAGATTGAGATCTTCTGGGTATCACATGCTATTGAAAATTTGTCAACAAAATTTGGCATATACAATGTGTAAAAGCCAAATAAATTCATTATTTCGGTTACTGTACATATTTTAAAAAATCCCGAAACATGTAAAATTTAAATTATGATTTGACATACTTCAACGGAAAAATGCCCCCCCTACCTTCAACTCCCGTCGAATGTCAGGTACAACCCCAATTTTTTAAACGGAAAGTATAGACTTGTGATAGATTGTTTGAAAGATCTCTTCATTCTCTATTCAAAAATGTTATCGATTTCAAGTTTATTGCAACAAGTATGATAAAATGAATTAAAATCATGTGGTTACCGAAATTCGATAAAATACATTCAAAACTTATTGCAATATTCTCAAAACTTATTTCATGTTGAGGTAATGATAATAAGAAAGTAAGCAAAAACCATAGCGATGTTCTTTTTAGATGGTATCCTTTAAAAATCTGTTAATAATTTCCGTGGCAACGTTAGTTTAAATCGCCTTATCAAATTGTTTTGTATGTTACAACATTAGTTGTCAGTATTTCAATTCAAGTTTAAAGTTCGTTAACTTCAAATCTGACAAATGGTTAGATTAACGGTAATGCATAAAATAACTGTTTTGAAAATGATTGGTTACGGAGATAAAATCCGAACACAACAGGAAGTAGCTCACCTATATCATGAGAAATTTACTAATTTACCGCCCATATCTCAAGGAAAAATAAGCAAAATAGAGAATCAGTTTCGCGAATTTGGTCATGTGGGGCAGATTAAAAGAACTGCTGTCAATGCAATGAGTGATGAACTCAAATTATATGTGATACTTGAGTTTGAGGAAAACCCACATACATCGAGTAGACAGGCATCAACTACATTCAATGTTAGCCATACATCGATAGTAAACATATTAAAATGCATCCCTATAAAATGATACCTACTCAGGAGCTCATGGAAGACGATTTTGATAGAAAAACTTATTTTTGTGAGGAAATGATGGACATGTTGGATAACAATATCATCCAATTAGAAGACGTCATTATTTCTGACGAGTGTACTTTTTCTCTTGACGGTCATGCTAATCGGCAAAATTGCCGCTACTGGTCAACGGAAAATCCTCACTGGATGAGAAATGAACACATGCAATACCCTCAAAAGGTTAATGTTGGGGCAGGAATTGTAGAAAACCATACCATTGGTCCCTTTTTCATTGAGAGCAACTTGAATGGCGATAATTATTTGACACTACATCAAAATGATATCATTCCAAGTATAGCAAACTTATATCCTGATCCAGGAAACCCTCAAGATCCAGTGAATACGATATGGTTTCAGCAACTACATTACCAAGTTGATGTTCAGCAATACCTCGATACAACATTTCTCAATCAGTGGATAGGAAGGCGAGGATCTATTGAATGACTACCGCGATCACCTGATCTTTCATCATTAGATTTCTCTTAATGGGGATATATAAAGTGCAATATGTACAAAACTAAACCTTCAGATTTGAATGACTAAAAAGAACAAATAACGCTTGCGACTAGGTCGATAGAAGATATTTTTATTTGAGATTAGGATGTTGCCAAGAAATTCACGGTGAAAATTTTGAACACTTTCTCCATTAACATTCATAGTTATTTTTCGTATTCTACATTTCATTACGTTTTACATTACATTTCAATTCTTGAGTGTATTATATCGAATTTCACCACATGATTTTGATTTATTCCATCTGTATTGTTGCAATAAATTCAAAAGCGATAACATTTTTGAATAGAGAATTAAAAAAAATGCGGTTGTACCTGTCATTCAAAGATGGTCGAAGGTAAGAGTGGCATTTTTACGTTGAAGAATGTCAAATTATAATTTAATTTCGACATGTTTCGGGATTTTATTAGAATATGTACAGTAACCGAAATAATGAATTTATTCCATTTGGCTTTTACACACTGTATAGTGGTTTCACCAATCCATTTTTGAATGCACTGGGATGTTCACCAATTTGTATTATTAGATTGAATAGGTACATAAGTGGTTGAGCTATTGATGAGGTTCCCCATTCAAACTTCTTGATTACTGACCAACCCCACACTTTTATTGAAATTACCTTTGAAAGTTTTTCAATTTCAAGTTGACACTTTTCCCACAAAAACGTTTCCAACAAAGAAATTTCAACAATTGAAACATTTCATACATACATTTTATCTCATACTTTGGATAAGAAATATTTTTATGTATTTTTTCATTATCATCTAGCTCTGAAAAGAAGAACGTCTCTATGTTCACTGCTACTCTTTTGAATATGAGAACCCATCCTGGAGAAATCTCAATGTTTTCAGTGGAGTTTGTAATACAGTTTCTGAGCAAAGAATTTAACAATCACTTTGTAAAATTTTCAGCCAGTGGGTTTGCATATGCTGGTACGCACCTATAGTACACCACGTCTTTCACTTTCAAGGTGAAAAATTCACACGTGACCGTTTCAGACGTTCTTCAAATTTTGAAAGGTGTGAGCCATATTTTTTTAACAAAGTCACGTTGATATCAAAACGTTACAGGTTTCAAAATTGCTGTTGCTGTCTGACATTAGTTATTCAGTTCACTTGTTTGTTCAACTTAATATTTATGGGATAATAACAATAACTGATGAGTAATTCCACCCCTGTTTGATATAATAAAAAAATGTGGGGGGCCCTATAAACACAAACTGCTGTGCTCAATAAAATCCCACAGAAATTTAAACCGCGAGTCTCAGTCCTTTTCAGCGAGTGCCAGAACCACTTTCTCTCCTGCGCACACACACTGTCAAGCCACGAAAACTTCGCGAGATAAGGACAAAAGGGAGGGGGTACTCACGTTTCTGAAAAGTAACATGTTTTTCTTCGGAGGCACCGCACTAGAGTACCGCGGGGGTCAAAATTTATCTTTTATATGGCGTCGCGCAGACGAAGAAGGGGCAAGGTTCCGGGGCCTGTTGGAGCCGAGTTGAGGGTCTGCTGGTTCCTGGTGCCGTACTTGAAGAGTTTGGCTCGCTCCAAGGGCCTTTCACTCGGCTGTTGCCGAATTTTGTTGCATCTACTTACTGATTTCATTATTACAAATTTCAAATGTTACTCAAGAAGTGCAAGTACAAAAAATAAAACAATTTTTTTACGCTTTTCAGAAAAATAAATTCATTACCCTGTATTTGTTCCCATTTTTAAATTGTCCAACACGAAATATTCATCATTTTCAGCAAACTATAGCTCGCTGAGATTTTATAACATGTTATTAGAACATGTTTTTTCAAAATTAATCAATTCAAAAACTGATACACCCAGTGTAACTTTCTATATTCTCAAGTAATCTTTATTTAATAAACATTTTCAATAATAATTTTTTTGAAGGAAGGTTGGTTGGCTAACAGGATAAATTTTTTCTTAAAACACAATTTTTTGCCTACGTTTTGGATGTAATCAAATCTTCTTCAGGGCTCTGACACAATGCATACCTCCCACAAAACTTATACCAATTTATTATCGTTTCAATTTTACAAGAAATGATGAGTTCTTAGTTAAATTACTCACCGAAAAGTAATTTATTCGTCTTAATATTACTATTTTCAAAACCATTGCAACAACCAAATTTCCAAGATACCACCAACATGAAACAGACAAATGGCTTTATCTGTGACTCTGATAAGGCGGTGAGTGTTTTTTAATCGATGACAGAAAAAAAAGAATGCAGTATTAAGGCCATCAACATCTCTTCTAGTATTATCACTGTCGTTGATGCAACCCCAACAAAACAAAATTTCAATTTGCAATATACAGGAAACCTACATAAATGAGCTCCACCATACCCACAAGTTCGAATCACCCACCTTCAAAAAAAATGGACGCCTATAAGGCATTCATCTACAGAATGCTAAGAGTAACACTTTGCAATGAAACCCAGAACAAGGAAAGAAAAATTATTTACCAAATAGCAAACGAGAATGAATATACCCAGAAGACAATAGATAAATTAGAAAATAGAATCAAACAAAAAATACAGAACAAGAAACAAACAACTCCAACAGATAGAAAAACACAAAGATGGACTGCATCTATATACATAGGTCACCAAACCAAAAAACTTACGAACATTTTCAAACCTTCGAATATCAACATTATTTATAAACACGAAAATAACACAACAAATGAACAGTCGCGAAGATGAAGAAGAAGACAAAAACCTGAACGTAGTGTACAGCATACAATGTTTAGACTGCATCAAGTTCTATATAGGTCAAACAAAGAAGAATACTGATCCGAAGGTACGACGAGCACAAGAAAGCATACATAACATATATATCAAAACATATAAATCAAAAGTCGCCACACACGCCACACAAAACAATCATAACTTTCCCCCACCAAAAAAAAATCAAACTCAGCAAACAAATAAATAAAGGAAACCGTATGAACATCTGGGAAAATCTAAACAACCATAAACACAAAAAGCGTAATTCACTTATCGAGGAGCAAACACAAATCGAAACACAACAAAACCTAACATTCAACATACTCCACAAAACAATACAAGTTCCTAGAAATAATGAACCTAGAGAAACACCCACACAAAGAATCTTACCTGATATAATCCAGGTAGAGGCAATCCTAATCAAACACCGAGATAGAAGGGTAATCGAAGTACTTACTCAAGCCAGTACCTGTTTAAGACGATCTGACCGCATAAAAGAGCAAACAATACCAGAAAATGTTCAGTTATGCCACGAAGATGATAGCACAGTATGCTATCGAAAGCGCTAGCATGTAATTGAAACTTATCAAAGTTTCAAATCCCTTTCTAAGCATATATTATTTCGCTCAAGAGTTTTTCGGATAAATATGGTTGAACATCTTCTGGAGGTTATAACTTTTTTCCAGTTCATTTTACAATAAAATGACATTTCAGTAATTTTATAGAGGGTTTTTAAACGAACAATCTCCACTATGAAGTTGTTTAATTTCATTCATTCATCTAGGTTTTACAGCGCTCCAAACTTGACCAGATTCTCGGATGCTCATAAGGATACAATAAAAACAAATCGTCAGGCTTACTTTTCCGTCTATATATTTTTTTTATTCATACAATTATGATCTCAACATTCCTATGCTACTATTAAAGTATTTTCGACCCTTTTCATCACCACCTATGAGGAAGAGTCTGGAGTTGGCAAAATAAACTCCGGTTTGATGCCAAGGGGGGAGGGGTGTAATAGAAAAAAAGAGTCTGGAGGCGCTTTTTTATGTGGTATCTCTAATATTATTTATTATTATATATTGAAAAAGGTCTATCATCGTTATTATTTTTCATTCTCTTCAAAGGTCCAGGCTGCGAGTCAAGATCTGAATCAGTATCCAAGGTGAATTTTTCTGGTATAATGGAAGTTAGTTTGGCGTCAATGTCGGTAATTCATCTTCTAATTCATTTTCTTCAATTGATGATGATATGCCCACGATGTTGCTGCAGCTTTCACCACCACAATGGAGGCACACTGCTGAACATTTGAGGCCTGCTTTTCGGCAATCACACGCACTTCCACAGTTTCCTTTGCATCTATAATAGATTAATTTCATCAGCTCAGGAGGTTTGGAAGTTTGGATTGGTATCCAAAATTTTCCTTGCTTTTCCCAGCCCCAATTTTCCGGATCATAATATTTACCGAGCCATGACTGAATCTGGTAATACATTCGGAGACTGTGGGAGACCTAGGATGAATAATTATAATATTAACAGTAATAGCAAACAGATATCCATTTGTCCTCAAACAACTACTTGGGCCTTTCCTACCTGCATAGGTTTGTAGTGGGGGGTATGGTCAAAGATAGTTTAATAATAGCATAGGAATATTAAGATCATGATAAATTGTATGGATAAAAAAATATATAGATAGAAAAGTCAGCCTAACGTTCTGCTTTTATTGTATCTTTATGAGCATTCAAGAATCTGCTCAAGTTTGGAGCGCTGTAAAACCTAGATGAGTAGATAAAAGTAAACTACTCCATAGTGAAAATTGTTCGTTGAAAAACCGTCTACAAAATTGTTGTGATGTAATTTCATCGTTATACCTCTACTCTAAAATTACTTCACGTCACCAGTATCACTCTAGAAACCACCTTCGTAACATCAATACGCTGTATAGCGCTGTAACCGCGTAAACCTCATATTCTTATGAAGTGAAATTGCTATCTTTTTCTGCGTTTGAATTTGAAACGAAAGCCATCCTCTTCGGTAAACAATGAATCTGCCTGGATTCAATTGAATTTATTATTATTATTATTATTATTATATATGACGGAGTTCCATGTAGTCCGGAAGCTCTAAATTGTGTTTGAATAGCCCTATAATGCTCTAAAATTCTAGTAAATGAATATTCCACGATATGTGCCCAAAATTTTGCTCATTACTCAAATATCTTAAATAAATCTATCGCACTTTCTCCGGAAAAATAACGATCAGTAAACTAGTTTCGAGGATAAGACATCACCTGCCTTGAAATCTTCAACTTCTAAAGTGGATACGTCAAGCTTGTCCCCAAAAACAAAGTCATTAATTGCGCTTCATTCTTCATTAAATTTGATATCACGTTATTGAGGATATGAAAGATCAACTAACAATCTACATATTACGTTACAAACTGATAGAAAGTGAAACCATAACATCGCAGCTGACCAACATTTGATGTTTGTTACAAAAGGAAATGGGTATCTTTTAGCAATTAAAGAAATATGTAACTTCTGGTCGACACCTTTGCCGTGAGGATTAGGTCAATGTTACGACATTTCATTTCAAGGTATGTATATGGTTTTTGTTGCATTCGAAGGCAACAAAAAAGGAATATTGTCACTATTAACTTTTCAATTTGAAACACACAAATTTTGAAGTGAAAGTGATATTTTGTTCAATATCGACTTCAGTAGGTTTGATTTTGCCACTTCTTCTCTTATGGCATTCAGAGGGTCATTTATAAGACACGTTTTCAACATTTTTATAATCATAATAATTATCGTCTTTATTATTTCCACATTCAAAAGAATATAATAAATATTAGAAATCAATGTTTCATATATGGAAATGAAGGGTGAAGTTTATTTTCTGTTGTGTAAACACGACAGAAAATATTCTTCCACTCAACCCTGAAGAAACCTGTGTAATTATACGAAGGAAAAAATGTATTGACCTAAAAACTAAAAAAAGGCATTCTTAAAAAATTTGAGATTCAAGAAGATGATCTTTGTATAATTGTCTGGATTTGTTAAAATTTTGTGTAAAATATTCTAAACCGGGTTGCACACAGAATATATTTGGTAGCCAAATAACCGTCTAAAATATTCCGTTCTGAAGAGAGGTAGTAGCCCTTTATTTCTGATATTCAAATTATGTACGTCTGTATACATCTCATGAAGTGTTGTTAAATTAGGGCCGTATAGAGAGAGTCGGCATAATTTTAAGGCTGATAAAAGTAGCGTTTCACATAATAATTTTTTTACTTGAATAAGTAGCAAATGTCGATTTCTAAATATGATTTTCAGATAACAGTACGCCCGTTATTATTGTCTATTTAAATGTTTTTCAAATCTCAAGTCAGGCTCCATAATTACTTCTAGGTTTCTTGTTTCCTTTACCATTTCCTACTGCTTATTATTTACCTTAATATTGAGAGAGTCCTCCTACTCCCAAACAACATAAAATTTGACTCATCAGGGTTAATAAGTAGGCAATGCTTTTGGCAGCTTTTGCGAATGTCATTATTGATAGGAATGCATGCATCATCCACCATATGTGGAAGGACTTTGGTAAAGTTGAGTATCATCAGCGTATAAATGAACATTTCAGGCTTTTATTCCAGTCAACGGCTGGAAGGAGTATATAGAAAACAGAAGAGGTCCCAGTATAGATCCCTGCGGGGTAACTGATTTGAGTCTTGAATAATCAGAGGTCTCATCTTCAAGATCAACTTTCTGCTACCTAGTCCTGAAATAATTGCCTATGAATTTTCGGAAAAATCTATATAATGTAACATGTATAGTAACAAATCGTAATGAATTGCACAGATTGCATGAAAAGCACGATCAAAAACGAGTAGAACTAGCAGTGTGCACTGACCTTGATCAGTAGGTCTTAGGATATCATCATCGGTGATATGGAGAAGTTATGTCGTACAGCTATAACCCCTACGGAAACCGGATTGAAATGATGGTAATGAAGAGTCACTACTTCAGAGACTTGATCTGTGTTGGTACTTCACCCAAATACAACTCTTTTGCTTATCAATACTGATAAGAACCATATTTTCTTCGCAGTGTTCCCATGGAAACTTTCAATCCTAATTCTATAATGATACGTTTATTATTCATCCCAAACATTACATTACATTCAGTTCATTATCTCCATTCAAACTGAGGAGATATGTATATTACAATCTCAGACTTTCAATGTCTGTCCTGGGATCAATGGTATCGGAATCTTTTAAAATATGACACTTTTCGAAAAAGTTCTTCTTTGAACATAAGTTTCCTAGTCTAAAATTTGTACATTGTCAATGGAGAACCCACGATCTAAGTCAATGGTGTGTTTCGAAAGGGTGCATATTGGTTTATTGCATCTAATTACACTCTTTTGAGAAGTAATACGATTTTTCGATCTTCTACTAGTTTGTCTTCTCACTTCTTCTCACAACTAGAGCAAGAAGTGGAATGAACTACAATAGAATAATTCATAATATCTTCTTTGTCCTTCAGTTCGTAAAAAAGTTGATTAATAGTATTCAATCTGAACAGGTAAAACTAGCTTTCACATTTAAGGTGAAATAATAGTTCAGTTTTCTGTCTACCAAAATAGAGCAGAAACTGTTTTTCCACTTCAACTTTCCTCTACCTATAGCTCTATAACTCAACCTAAACTACTACAGAAAAAAAGACAGTGCAAATACAAAATTCAATTGTAGAAAGGAGTAACAAAATTCATCAAAACACATATTCGAATTCCTGTGGTTCTAAAGCGCAACAGAAAATTGCTGATGCATATTTGAACTCTGTCAGTTTCGTCATATATCCCGTAATTATCAAAGGAATCGTGACACAATATCTGTCAAAGAATTTCCATGTCTTTCGGCAATGCGTTTCTACTATTAGTAAATACTGAACAAACCGCGTAAACTATATGAAATTATATTTATCTTGTTATTTTATACTTGAGCAACTTATTTCTGAACGACATTGAAAGCCAACCTACACGAAACTTTTATTGGATTTGTCAGATGGAATAATTGTTTGAATATCTGACGATTTGACACCAATTAATTGCCTTTTACAAAAACTTAAAAAATTCTAAGGAATCCATAATAGATTCAAAAAATGTTCTACTAATGTGGAATTTAAAATTTTATATTTTTAGAGTTCATATCATTGTTTTTTATTTCTGGCAACATAGTCTGTAAGTGAACACGTGTTAACAACAGGTGTTTACCTACTTACTTGAGTAAATAAACACACGTGTTAACAACACGTGTTTATTTACAGACGTACAGAGAATGAACACAGTGTAGATAAAGTCGATGGCGTCAATGGTTGTCTTCTTTTGAAATAACCAGCAAAGTAAGCTTTTTTACCACTTGGGAGCCACCTGACTTCTCCATTTCCCACAAGTCTCCGGAAATACTGAAGCATCATGGGCTTATTGCGTTCCACTTCCATCTTTCCACCCATTCCAATGATCTTGTGGCTTATAGTAATTTGCTGAGGTCCACCTTGTAGAGAAAATTACCCAATCCCTTGAGAACAAGGAGATTGCGTTAGCTGTATTACTCGTTATAGAAAGAGCATTTGATAATGCACTACCTAAATCTATAGGATCAGCACTGGCTGCAAAAGGCATAGAATCGACCATGACTGGATGGATTTATGCCATGCTAGTAAACAGAACTGCAACTACGACTCTTCAAGACAAGGCCACCGAGATCAGAGTCACCAGGTACCGCCCTCAAGGTGGGGTACTATCTCCCCTTTTGTGGTCGCTCCTATTGGATAGTCTGCTTGATGCCCTCGTTGGAAGAGAAGTAGATCTGCAAGTTTATGCAAATGACCTTGGCATTTTGGCAAGGTGCATGTCAGGAAGGATAGCTTGTAATAACCTCCAAAGGTTCACAGTTGGTGTCAGAGGGAGCAGATAACTGTCAACCCCAGCAAATCTGTGATAGTCCTCTTCACCAGGAGAAGAAAATTGGATGATTCAACGCCACTTTACTCCAATGGTGAGGTCATTCCATTTGGAACGGAGGTGAAATATCTTGGCATTGTCCTAGATGAAAAACTCACCTGGAGCGCTCACTTGGAAAAAGTTTTACATAAATCCAAACTGCCCCTATGGACATGTCGAAGGATTTGTGGTGAAACTTAGGGTTCAGATCCCAAGCAAATCCATTTGATATGTATGATGATTGTCAGACCAATGATCACTTATGGAGCAATTGCCTGGTGGCCGAAAGCTTCACAGAAAACGGCTCAAGCGAAGCTCTCTGGTATACAGAGACAGGCTTTCCTGGCTATCTGTATCTAGATGGACTGCATACAGACTTGTGAACATCGTCAATTGCACAAAGCAATCTAATGCAGAATTCACTTGACTGCTGGCCGACACTAGAAGTCACAGCATTCTGGAAATCACCTCTGACTTTGGGCCTCCAACTGTCAACTACGAACTGCCTATTGAAGTACTATAATATAATGTGGCTTCTGACTTCCTTGCAAAGGAGGGTGCTGCAAGTAGCTTCATCGGACCAGAACCTGTCATTGGTATTGCTTTAGGCTTTGCCAAAC
>WOGR01001629.1:0-19389 GCA_015342045.1 Leptinotarsa lineolata | reverse complement strand
TAAAATAAATTAATATGATTAAAAGTTGAGTGATTTCAAACCACGTTACTTCACGACGTTTCGATTGTTAGTATCTACAATCGTCTTCGGGTGATGCCCTTGTTGAAAATATTATATGTTTCTTACTGAATTTGAACGTGCAGTTACACGATACAGTCTCTCAGTTGATACCTTATCATTTTCGTCTTTTCTGATTCAACTTAGCAACTCTCGTTTTTGAGTTCAGTTTTTGGTTATTCACCCCCTTCACTCATGAATACAAAAACTAAATAAATTATTATCCCTAGTCATACAGACACACATCAATAAAAAATTTCATTCAATTATACTAATACATGATACATTTTGATTTCAGTTTCAAAACTAAAACTTCGAATATACTGATTTTCTGAATAGTCTAAACTAAACTGACGGGTTTGGTAATGCTTTTGATTTTTCAGAACAAAATCCACCATACCAAGCAATATCCTTCGCCTAACTTGAACAGTGGAAAAGTTTAATATTCACTCACTTTTAATATAGGGTTTTTCATTAAGATATCATAAACATTTTTTATTCATTTGAGAGACCTATTGATGTCATTATGTGTGGAATATAACATCGTTTAATTGTCCGTCACGGTTTCTCTGGGTGTAGCGCATTCGAAACGTCCAATTTTCCATGACTCTGGTGGATAAATCAAGCTGAATTTGACCGATGGCATGAGTTCTGTTGATTTTGAGGACCACATACACCTGCGACTTAATAAAACCCCCTAAATAAGAAGTCTAACTGGGTCAAATCGCAGGATCTCAATGGCCAGTTCCCATCACCTACACATGACATTGCCATTCCCTAAAATCGCTCGTGCAGAATATCCATTGTGGCATGAGCTGTGTGGCACTTAACGCCATCCTATTGAAACCACATGTCGTTGGTGTCCAGATCATCCAACTCAGGCCCAAAAAGTTGGGAATCATAGACAAAAAAGGTTTCTCGACAAAACTTGGGGTCAGTTGCCAACTGTTCCAGAGCCCATTCAGCGAATACGCGTCGTTATCTATAGTCTACCTTCAGTTCCTGGGGCAGTTGAATTGAAATTTTGATGACCCAGGAATGAGATCATTGTTAAGAAGACAAAGAGACTATAGAATTATGGCAGATTTGATAAATGATGACCCAGTAATGAATGAAACTGTGATCATCGTTTCGTAACTTTCTGACGATGTCCACTCACGAATATGAGAACTTGCTAAACGTACTAGGACCAAAAATGTTCAAACAGAATACAAATTACAGATATGCTATATATGAATAGTTGCTTGTTGTTGATGGCAACCGTTTCCACATAGCGTAACTGTTTACAAAACACAGACAGAAGGTCGGAACCTTTTGATCAATCCGCCTGCCGACAGAATATTTCGTTGTTGACAAAAATAGTCGCCCGCGACACAGTCTTCAAAATGTTTCTTATTTTACAACTGAAGTTTTTGTTCTGTCGAAATCGACACAGTTGCTGTTTTGTTGTGGTTTTGTCCGTTTGGTAGAAATCCGCCTAAATATACAGGGTATTTCAAATTCGATCCTGACCATTGGGATCTCGGAAACTATGAGAGATACGAAGATGGTTGAAGTAAGGCAAAGTTGTGCATTTACCTGACTAACAATATGCCGTTGAGAATGTTCTGAAATTCCGAGTATATCGGGAGATATCTGGAAAAAACCGAATTTTGAAAAATAGTTTCTTGGCTTTATTGGTGTTTTCAGATTTGCTATCCGACGTTTCGTCTTCCGGCCACCATCAACAACTTTATTTTTTCTCATGGGCGCTTTCTCATGGATTCTTTCTGTTTTGAATAGAACCAGATTTTACCTTTTCAATGATGTATCATAAGTTATCGTTCTTTTTCGAAAAATTGCAGATATTGAAAAAATCAATTCTTGTAATAATAGGCTTTGACTTTGATGTTTTTAAATTTGACTTTCAATTTGTTACACTCAATGATATTTTGTTATTGTACAAGTCATTGAATTTTTCGCGGGAAATGGCTTTCACGAATGAAGAAAAAATAAATATGATACAAATTTATCACAAATACGATAGAAACAGTGTTAGGACATCGGAAATGCATTTAAACTTGTATCTCAAAAGACCATAACCACATCGAACTATGTTCAAGTTATTGGATCAAAATCTCACCAAGTTTGATTCATTTGAAGTGTCGAATAAAATACGGAGACAGAATGGACCATGAAACTAAAGAAAATTTGATAAATGAAGTATTCATGAGGTGAGTTAGACAATGTGACCTTCTCAATAAATATTAATAATTTGCATATAAACATTTTCTCCGAAATGAATATTTGTCATACAATGCTTGGAGAAATTTCGTAGAAAGCAGTTTGAAATATTACAAAATACACATATCTCATCTCAAAAGTTGCATCCAGGTGATCTCGAAAGAAAGGCGATTGGAATTTTGTAATTGGCTAATATGAAGACCGGATTTTCCTGTTTTCCTGTAAAATATAATTTGGACAGATGAAAGCACTTTTACGAATTGTGGGATATTCAACCGAATGAACGAACACATTTGGAGCATAAACAACCCCAGGCAGTTCTGAGAAATTCAACTTAAGTGCGATTTAGTATTAACGTGTGGGCAAGAATTAACAAAGATAGAATTTTGGGTCCTCATATTTTTGACGGAATTCTGAATGGAGAAACCTATCACCAGTTTTTAATGTAGATTTTTGAAGATTATTTGGATGATCTACCTTTTGCTAACTATAACAACATCTGGTTTCAACATGATGGTGCTCCACCACACACTACCAGATGAGTATCTAATTACCTGACTAAGAGGTTTGGAGATAAATAGATAGGGAATAATGGGCCGGTGAGGTGGCCAGCAAGGTCTCTAGACTTAAGTGTTATGGATACATTCTTATAGGGTACACTAAAGAACAAAGTTTATGGTTAGGGGGGATATCAAAATATTGAGGACCTTCAACACAGCATTGTTAGAGAGTTCGGAAGATTGAGGAGGTGGGAAATTATTCGTACAGTGAATAATATTCGAAGAAGGACACAGTTGTGTTATCATGAACAAGGCCAGCATTTTGAGCATTTGCTGTGATTTATTTTAGTTAATTATTGTTATTTGTTCAAAGTTCTACTTTCACTGAAAAGGATACAATGTCTAATTTACCAAATTTTGATTGTTGATTTTGTTTCCGTATTTTTTCTTTGGCTTTTCAAACAAACCAAAATCAAAAAAAATCAAAATCAAAATTTTTATTTGTCTGTTTTGTTATGAAACTAATGAACTCTATTTAACTGTTTACAATACAACACACCAAACTGGGTGAGATTTTGATCCAATAATTTGAACATAGTTTGATGTGGTTGTCGTCTTTTGGGATACAAGTTTAAATACATTTTAGATGTCCTAACACTGTTTTTATCGTATTTGTAATGAATTTGTATCATATCTCTCTTGTCTTCATTGGTGAACGCCATTTTTCGCCAAAAATTCAATGACTTGTACAATAACAAAATATCATTGAGTGTAACAAATTGAAAGTCAAAGCCTATTATGATAAGAATAATTATTTTTCAACATCTCTAATTTTTCGAAAAAAAAAATGATAAATTATAATACATCATTGAAAAGGTAAAATCTGTTTCTAATCAAAACAGAAAGAAACCAATGTAACGCCCATAAAAAAAAATTAAGTTGATGATGGTGGCGGGAAGACGAAACGTCGGATAGCGAATCTGAAAACACCATTAAGTAGCAGGGAAAAAGTGGCAATGTGGAAGTGCCATTTATTTTGGGATCCTTCGAAAAATAAAGCCAAAAAAAATCCATTTTCCGAGATCCCAATGGTGAGCATCGAATTTGACACACTCTGTAGATTGGCGAATTGATTATTCCAACGCTATTTGAACTTATCCCAAACACAGACACACAAAATCGGGTCTGGTGGGCCATGATCGAATATAACTAATAGTAACAAACGTTTCGTCTTCCGCTACTGCGGCAGATATCATCAGTGGTGTATGCGTTGACTGCGGGGACGACGATTATATCTCTAAGTTTCAGCAACGACTGACGATCTTGGTGTTAACTCGTATTTATAATCTCAGAGGGGTGGGGTGTCACTCCTGATTGTCCCGCACTGATGCTAGATGATTCTGATTGATAGCATTATTGCTAGGTTGTTCTGATTGGTGCACGTTGTTGATAAGTATGTTGCTGGTGCTGTTAGTCCATTTCTAGACACGATGAGTACTGGATACAAAGTTCTGTTGAACCTTATACCTTCTTCTTTTCTGTTTTGTTGGGATAAATACAGATCTCAATGGCCTCTCTATGAAGTCGTTCGTTGTGATGCGTTGAATTAGACAGGACAGCAGTTTCTTTGTATTCTATCACGTGGTCTGTATCTGCTACGACATATTCTGGAATTGCGGATTTTTTCGGTTGCAGAAGGCGGCAGCTGCGCTTGTGTTCTTGTATCCTGGTGTTGATGCTGCGTTTGGTAGATCCGACATAAATTGTCTCCAGGATTGGTTTGAATATATTCAAGAGTGCACCAGTATCGAAGGCGACCTATCTTTAATAATTAATTACGGGAAAACAACGGTATTTAGAGAGATGAAACAAAGTGCATTGTTTTTCGATTTGAAATTCCTATCAAATGAAATATAAACCAAATATCATGAAACAAACCCATTTATGGCTGTAGTGAATAATGAGTCACTTCATGAAATTTGGTTCTATGTTAATGTGTTACTGTTCAACTCGTAACTGATAAATAAACATACCCACATTTTGTTTTCAAATCCATTAAGTTCCTTGGCTATCTCAGTTGATGGCTATTTTGAGAAGCAAGACAGTTCTTATTATACAAACGGTTTCGAACTCATTGAACATCGCTGAGAAAAGTATACAGAACTGCTAGAAGATAATGTTGAAAAATAAATAAATTTGTTCCCAAAATTTTTGTGTTTTCTTTGTTGTGCTGAATACTTCTGGTACCACCCACGTATGTTAATAGTTATAAATTTTCCTCGCCTCCCACGTGACAACTTGCGAGACTTCCGAAACAGCACGTTCTTTCGACATCCTCAGACTTTCAACAATTTGGCAGTATTCGTTCCCAGAAATGCTAGATTTCCAGATTGTGCATATTCTATTTGTGCACCGTAGGCTAGGCTCCCGAAAGTGGGTTACCCGGACTATTCTGAGCGCGACTCGTTGCTACGAGAACCTGGTTCAATATAACGAACTGAATAGACCGAAATCGAAAGTATCTCAACGTTATCTCTTGTATGGTATCCGTTCGGATGCTGGGCGTTTCTACTTTTGTGCGGGAATTCGATTCGATTGCGTGACCTCAATTGGAAAAATTAATATTTTTTTCATTCGTGGCAGCATTTGAATAATAGAAGGTTTCAATCATGTATGGTAGACCGGGGACATTAGAAACTGGGAACAGTGGAAACAAAGCGCATACACTTCCTGAACAAGCACTTCTCCCAAGCACCAAAACTGTAACACTCTTTTCGATGTGCGTTTTACCAACCAAGTTGGCATTTTCAGGAGTTGAACAGAACTTTTCTTCATTTCCTTCGTCACCTGAACACGCCAACTCTGTTCAGGAGATAAAGGAGACAAAAGAAAAAAAATTTTTACAACTGTCATTAAAAGTGACATTTTTAATGGTTTTCAAGAGTATTAAAAAATGATGTTTACAAATTAGCGTGTTAAAAATATTTTTAAAGTGTTAGCAATAAACAAAACATAATTGTTCAATTTTTTAAGAACAATAGATATAGATACAATTAAATTCTGTTACAAATCATATACATTAATTACATTATTATCATTATTATTTATGAACATCAATATGAAGAGTACAATTAGAACAACTGCTGATATTAATACCTTGCGATGTTGAAGAGCCTTGTAATATACTTGAACTAGCTGAGTTGACAATTTCATGGGCATTAACATTCAATTCTTAAAGTGAATAGGACGATGCTGTAACGCTGCTGTTGAAATAACCCTTTCAGCAATAGCCTTTTTATAAGAAATAGATTGATCGATGTAACCCTCAGCTACTGTTGTAGACTTCCATCCTCCGTGTTTCTTAATATCCGTTATATTTGCTCCTGATTCTGTTAGCAAAGAAGCAGATAACCATCTGAAACAGTGACCTGTATATTCCTTTGGTTCCAGGAGGTTTAGAAACTCCGCAATGGTAGAGAGCATTTTCCCAAACGTATTTATACCAACTGGGTTGGCACTGCATTTATAATTTGAGTATATCAGAAAAAAACGTTGATGATAACAGAAGGGCATAGTGCAACGTATTTATTAAAATAGTCAATCTTTTTTTTTTCAACAATGCAAAAAGAACGACCCATTTTCGATTTTGTATTTGGAATTTGAACAATCAATGATTTATCCATTAATTTAATGTCTTCTATAAATGGCACAGCTCTTCACGCCTTCAGGCTCCATGTATTTCGAAAATTCGTTTCGGTAATACCGTCTCTAAGTTCCCGTTTTGTCCCAAGTTGCTTAGCATAAATTCTCAGTTCAAAATAGCTCCAAAGTTATAAATCGAGAGGAGTCAAATCCGGTAAACGAGCAGGTCATTTTTGAAAATTTGAACGAAATGAAGCGACTCATCAGTATCAATACTGGCAGAAACCAAGCCAACACAATACTCTTTATTTCTAGGGTACTACAGTGTGGATTCTTATCTACATAGTTGATCCCAAACATTCCTCAATTGAATTAAAAACAGAAACTAACATTTTTTTTCTCACGCGTTACAAACTTTCTAACTTGTGATAGCCAACTTAGGAGCTGTTCCAATAACCTTTTGGATGAAATGTTACCAATTTTCAATTTTCATAGCCTCGAGTGATTTCACACCATTTTCATTGTTTAATTCAAATATCTTTAAATTTTCTTGGTATACAGGTTTCATTGGTTTATCACGTACTTTTTTACTCAGTTGTCACCCAGAGAATTTTTTATTTCGAATATAATATAGCAAATGTTGAAAGAGAATTGTCGTCGACTTGGTTTCATTTTTTTTTTTTTAATAAAAAGCGTGCTTAATTGGGGTTTGTGAAAACCTGCATAAATTACATTCTATCTCGTTTTTGTGAAGATTCGTCATAAAAACCGAAAAGAATTAACCTTATTTTTAACGAACCTGAGAGACAAAATTTCACCCATGTCGCCCCAATTGTGCAATTGAAAAGTTTTACAAAATGCAACTGACATCGAACCTAATTTATTAATTATTTTCTGACATATGATTAACGATTCCTTTGAATTCGAGTTGTCAGATACATCCACATTGTGTACCCACCCATCAAGATTTCGCTTCGTACCAACTTTGTATTCCAGACAGAAAAAAATAAAACGAAACGAAATTTCAACAATGTTATGCTCGGGGAGAGCGATCAATAATTTCTCAAATTACAACCTTGTACAATCAGATAAGTCCCAGAGTTGTTGCTCTTGTACGAGCTTAAAGAACAATAAATAACAGTAAATTACATACATGTGTAAGAGAGAATTATCAGATCCATCTAGGGAATTTGTCTCTACAAACGACTCTGCGACTCGCAATTGCAACCAGTCCGACAGATAATTAAATAGTCTCGTGGCGGTTGCACCGGACTTGTACGAAGTTGCGTAATAGACTAAGAGATATACTGATTGATAAACGAACTTGTAACGTTATTGATAATAAATCAATGAATATCGTGTAGGTAGGATGAATTGCTGGAAAAACCCAGAGCTACGTGTTACCAGGACAGTTTTGAGAAATGGCATGGGTTAGAAGGGGATATTAGATGAGCTGAAAAGATGGCGCTGTTGGTATTAAATCCATATGATTTTTAGTTAACCTTAATCTTCAAAATACACGTGTACAAACACAGCTGTCGGGTTATTACTTTGTGGGATAAAACATTTTCAGTGGAGCATCTTTTGTTAGTTTGAAGAAAATGGATTAAATGAAATTTTACAGTGTGTTAAAGCCAAATGAAATAAATTCATTATTTCGGTTACTGTACATATTTTTAGAAAATCCCGAAACACGTCTAATTTATATTATAATGTGACATACTTCAATGGAAAAATGCTACCCCTACCTTCAACCCCCTTCGAATAACAGGTACAACCCCCAATTTTTTAAATGGGAAGTATAGGCTTGTGATATATCGTTTAAAAGGTATCTTCATTCTCTATTCAAAAATTTTATCCCTTTCAAGTTTATTGCAACAATTTAGATAAAATAAATTAAAATCATGTGGTTACCGATGAGTTTCTGATGAGTGTACTTTTTCTTTTAACTGTCATACTAATCGACAAAATTGCCGCTATCTATACCCTGATCCAGGAAACCCTCAAGTTCCAGTGAATACGATAATGTTTCAGCAGGATGGAGCACCACCACATTACCAAGTTAATGTCCGGTAATACGTCAATACCACATTTCTCAATCGGTGGATAGGGAAGCGAGGAACGATTGAATGGCCTGCGCGATCACCTGATCTTTCATCATTAGATTTCTTTTTATGGGGATATGTAAAGAGCAATGTGTATAAAACTAAACCTTCAGATTTGAATGACTTGAATGATTGGGGATTGTACCTGTTATTCGAAGGGGGTTGAAGGTAGGGGTGGCATTTTTACGATGAAAAATATCAAATTATAATTTATATTTGACGGGTTTCGAGAATTTATTCCATTTGGCTTTTACACACTGTATGTGTTGATAAAGCATTATTTAAAACTGTAAAAGCCAACGCTTAGCATGATAAACATTATTTGACTCTGCACGAGTGAAATCAACTGTTGAGAACTGGTGAAATGAGCACCGAGGGCGATGCACGCAGTGGCTGTTACCTACATAAACATAAAAAAGGCCGCAAAATAAATTTGGATGACGTCAAAGTGAAGTTGATCGAGATAGTTGAGGCTCTGAAGATATGGAAGGAACTTGTTGGACATTTTATGACCCACGATTATTTTATTGTGAGTATGAATGTTTAATACCCACAAGAATTATATTAACTCTTGTGGAAAGCTAAGATAAAATAATCAGCTGGCCAAATGTACTGTGGAAAAGACAAATTTTATTCGGACTGTACTCTTACAAGGTTCAAAATGTAATTTTTGTGTGTATTGAACATTCATACTCACGATTAAATAATCGCGGGTCAAACCATTGGTCCTTCGAGCCGGATAGTTTTGAAATGAATTAAAAACAATGTTTTGACCCACGATTGTTTCAGCGTGAGTATGAATGATTAATACACACAAGAATTAAATCAACTCCTATGGAAAGATGAGATGAAATAATTCTTGTGTGCATTGATCATTCACACTTAAGATAAAATAATCCTGGGTTAAAACATTGGTCCTTCGAGTCGGATATTTTTAAAATTAATTAAAAGTTTTGACTTGAAACTGTAAGTGAACAGTAAAAAAACCGTACTATCGACATCAGTGTAATCTTGCATAAGCCCAAGCAGCAGCATACCAGTTCCAGAAGTTCCAGTACTGAAAATCCATTGTGTACAGCAGCCCAAGCAGCGGTTCATCAATTCCTTCTATTGCGAATATCCAACAAATTCATGTCCAACAGCGACTGTTTCCACTTCTCAGATAATGCTCATTGGAGATAAATTTATTGCCGAGAAAGAGGTAATCATCGAAACTGGGGCCTATTTTGAAGCTAATGACAAATCTTACTATAAAAATGGTATCGAAAAATTGTATGACTACTATAATCGTTGTATGAAATTTTAGCCAAAAATTTTTCATCAGTTCATCTATGAACTTTTCAGCACAACAACATTTTTATTTCAATCAGTTTTCTAGTTGATTATCTAAAAACGTATTGATGAAAATTGAACTGAGAAGAAGATGATGATTTCATGCTCCTATAGGAGCAAACTTGGTGGGTGAAACGCGCATAGAGAAGAGTATTGCAGTCCTGGTGTTTGAGAACAGTGCTTGTTTTTGATTTTTTCACGCCAGAGGTTCCAATTTGACCTTTCCTTTCACTGTTATCATTATTACTTTTAAAACAGTTGAGTGCATCATTACATTTCTGATTTAGCTTAGCACATGTAATGAGACCTACGGTGGGTTGAAACACCGCTGTCTGGTGCTGGATCATGAATGTATGTTTTAGGCTCTAGTTTCAGCTTGTTGTATGCTATATGGTCTCTCATTAGGCGATGGCATGGGTTAGGTTGGCTTTGAGGACCACTGTGGTTTATGGCTTATTCGCATACACCTGCGACTTAAAAAAAACCCACAAAAAAATCTAACGGGTGAAATCGCTAGATCTCTATGGCCAGTTCACATCATCTCCACGTGAGATGACCATGCCACCTGTTGAAACCACATGTCGTTGGTGTCCAGATCATCCAATACAGGCCAAAAGAAGTTGTTAATCATTCACGTATAGTGCTTGCCGTTGCGAGTGTTGGCCTGACCTACGTCATTTTCAAAGAAATATAGACCGATGACGCCGCCAGCCCAAAATTCACACCAAACAGTGACTTTTTCGGGATGCATTGGACGCTCTTGAATCTCATATGGATTGGTATCGTCCAAATTCGACAATTTTGTTTGTTCACGTTGCCATTCATCCAGAAATGGGCCTCATCGCTGAATATGATTTTTTGATCAATTGCCAATTGCTCCAGAGCTCATTCAGCGAACGTACGTCATTGTCTATGGTCGTTTACCTTCAGTTACTGTGTCAGTTGAATTTTGCACGGGTGCAGGTGCCAGTCGCGACGCAAAAGTTACCAAGTTTAGGTCTACAAATGGCCGAGTTCTTCTTGTGAGCGACGCGAAATCGAAATTGTTTATTGAAATAGGAAATCTAATCTACATATATGAAAAAAGAAATTGTTTACAAATCATACTTGAATTCTAAATTATAAAATAAACTATAACTCAATACTTATACAAGTTAATTGCTTGATAAAATTAATCTTTCTATAAATAGCAAATAAAAAAATGGAAAAAACAAATATTTGCTATAAGTATGCAATAGATGTGTCACAGTAATAATTTTAAGTGCCAACACTGTTGGAAACTGTTGATATCCAGTATTTTGATTTTATATATTCAATTAAAGCATCCTTGAATTTTCTCACCGAACAAGACTGTTTGACCTCTATTGGAAGCTTATCAAATTCTAGCAAACCACGATGGAAAACTGAGTTCATAGGTATTGCTACATGTTGGATAATCATGAATTTGACTAATGTATGTGATAAACTGATTGAAGTAGGAAGGTGCTTCACCAGATGAAATTTTGAAGATGAAAATCATAGAAGAATAGAAAATTCTATCCTTAACTGAGAGCCAATCTAAGACTTGATACATAATTATGCTAGGAGTGAGTCTGTTGCATTCCGAAATAATTCGCATACCTCTATTTTGCAACTTTTGCAAGGATTGTATACTATTACTATCGATATGATAATTACCTGGCACAAAATACAAAGTGAGGTTGTATTATCATATTATAGACCGTAACACATGTTTGGAAGCTAAGATGGCTACTGATTTTAGCATTGAATAAAATGAACAACTGTCAGTTAAGCTAGACGCAAATTGAACTCGTGTGAGGTGACCTCCACGAGCCGCACGACACGCACATGTCACACACGTATCGTGGATGATAGGCAAATTGAACGCAGTTTCGAAGTGATAATCGTACCGCTGTATACGACCGAGTTGAAAAATCATCGTTTTTGTTGAGTTCGGAATAAGAATCCGACAATGATGCTGAAGACGAACTTTTGCTTCATTGTTCGCTCGTTAATAATGAAGTAAAATCACCCTGTTTCTGAATTTTGTTTTCATATAATTCGGATCGCTGGGATCACATACAACTCTTTGTATGCCCTCATAGCCTCAATCAACTGTTCCTCGACCAATACATTGACTTCAAACAATAAACAAGAAAGAAAAGGAGACACGCGAGACAATTGGCAGGCTAGTCGTGACACTTCGTTTCTGATCGCAAACTTGCGCTGTTCTATTGGTTTTCATAGATTACAAAAAATCGCGCTGTGCTGCGTCACCCCACATGCGTCAAATTTGCGCCTAGCCTTATTGTGAAGCATAGCAATACTTATGCATGTGTATTAAAAATTATAATACAAGTAAACTCCAATGAATTAAATAGTAAGTATCCAATGAAATAAGTATTTTCCTCAAATTTACTTCATTCAAGCGACTATTATTGCAGAAGTACGTGTTTATGTCGCGCATAATTTAAAACAATAATCTGTTCAAAATCTTGTTTTTCCGTTAATCAGCTGTCGCCCCCATACGAACGACAACTCTCAGAAGTTGAAAAACTTGTGCGAGCTAAGGACTAACGAGGTCTTCCCTTTTAACGTGTGATTCCTAACACGTTAAAACAGAACTAGTTTTTGAATTATTCTTGTTATTGAATATTGTCACGTTTTTGTTATACATTTGAATCATATTATATGGCGTCTTCCATCAAGCGCTTTCTATCTTTAAATTTGAATTGAACAAAGTGTGTGTGAGATGTCATCAAATTTTTTTATTCTTTTGAAAAACCTATTGATGCCATTTTGTGTAGAATATAACATTATTCAAATGCTCGCCATGACGCATCTGGGTGGAGCGCATCCGAAACGTCCAGTTTTCCATGACTCTGGCGCATAAATCAGGCTGAATTTGACAGATGACATGGGTTATATTAGCTTAGAAGATAGCTGTGGTTTGTGGATTATTCGTTACGTAAACGTTTATGAAGGGTCCGCCCAAGAGAAGAACCGAAGAACTGCTTCAGCAGGACAGAAAACAGCTCAGAATATTTTTTGGGCTACTCAGTGGACACTGTTCATTTAGAGGACACCTGAACAAAATTGGGCTGTACAACGGAGGCCTTAGCTGCAGGCAACTGAAGAATAGAGACATTTCCTCATATTTTATGCGAATGTGAGGCTTTGGATAACAAGTGGAAAATAAAATGTGCACAACCAAAATTGTGGCCAGAAAACTATGACATGCATCCAGTAAAATATCTGTTCACATCAATACAGGGCAAAAACGCAATAACCCTGAGGCTGCAGTATTTTCCGTAGACATGGAAGATCAGAATATTTTCAGCAGAATGTATTGAATGAAAGAGTATTGGTTTTAACTACTGCCACAAAGGTATGTAGGTTGAATTTGAATTGAAAGCATTGAGGAATTGATGATCAAAGACTTCAAAATATAGGAAACTGCGTTGATATATATTTTGTGGAAAGTATGAGTAGGAAAACCATGAAAATGTAATAGTATGGAAATGACATTCATTACAAATGAATACTATAGAATAAGTTGTAACCATTTTATTTGATCATCAAGTTAAAACATTGCAAGACTCTGAACTTGATCAACATTACAACAATACATCAGTATAACTGCTGAAATATCAGAAATTCTAGCACATAAGTCAGGTGGAGTATGAATAGAATTTTTTGTTTTTCATCCCTATTTTTTTTTATTTACATATGTTTGAGTCGTAGATCTTATCGTATTTTTTGTTTTGTATGACGTATAACAAGTCTGTGCTGAATTTCAGTATTTCAGAATCTGTTCGAGATGTGTTGCAGAGAGTTGGGTAAGAGAAAAATTGACTGAACGTTATAACTTCGCATTTTCTAATAAAGAAAAACCCAAAATACAAAAACCATTATTTATCAAGTTGATATTTTCAAAATCAATGATCTCACTCATTTCTGATAGAGTCACTATACCTTTAGTCAGTTCTTTGGAAAATATCATACTCTGTACTATGATACCACAATATGATACTCCGAAAGGAATTTGATTTTTGATTATGAAATATCATCAAATTTGTGTTGTTGATGGCCACTATCTTGCACCGACGAGAGGCCAATTAGCCCGAAACCGGTCTGCAAGTATGCCCGTTCCTATAATTGAAAATCCATTCCAGCAGTTGTATCGCCAACAGCATATGCAGGAAATACTTCAGTGAAGATTCTTGCACTGACACATGTCGGTTATAATCCAACGCCCTTCGTGGTATTAGCCAGGGAAGTAGTTGTTTTCTACTTACCTACAGTATAGGTAAGTCGAGACTGACCTGAACAAATTGTTCTTTTAGTTAATTTTAAATATTATAATGTTATAGTGTGATTTATCAATCAACAAATTGAAAGTAATTATTATATTATATTCAAAATAATTATGTATAAAATTGAGGTAGATGGAGAGCATGAGAGCAGTTGTATTATTAGTGATAATAACCCCACTGATCATATGAAAATATGGTAGAAAGACATCACCATAATGCAAAGTTATCGAGTAATGAAGTAAAATATGTTGAATCAAAATGTAGTTTGGAATTATGGAGAGCTGAAAACTCTTCATTGATCAACGTGACAAACGAAGTTAACTGAAAAAATTCATATTTACGACTGTGAAATAATTCTTAAAATGACAGTGAAGTCGATTTACACGATCCATGGCATTCTTGATCCAAAAATAAAAATTGTAATGAAAGTGATTTTATTTGTCGAATATTGACAAGTGAATAATCATTGTATTTAGAATGTCATTCTCGATCGAAATAAGGAAAAATATATAGGATGTCTCATTTAAAAATCTTAAGTTGAGGTCATTTTCGGTAAAACCGGAAGTACGGTAGAGCAATTGAATATGTCAAAACATCTAAATCAAACAACCCCCAAATTTCGTTTTTCTATTTCCAATAATAAAAAGTTAAAGGGGTGAGCCACCTTAGAGAATCACTCGGTATAATATCAAATAAACTATTTGGAAAACACCAACATGTCTAAATATTAGTAGTAGATGAGAAATTTCATTGAAATGATTGAGATCTATGCTTTCTATTGTACAATTTTATGACTGACAAACAAATGTCATTAGACTTATACTTTATCATATTATGTACCATGAAAACATGTTCAATGAGAGCAAATTTTTCAAGTGGAATTCTGCTTTTACTGATTTTCGAAATTTGTTGATCTCTCAGTAACTTGGAAGTTAGACGTCATTTTCTTGTCTGGGAAAATATTCAACGGACAAGAAATATAGCCATTACTTGCGAGAATAAAGTTGAATGTCTACGCGAGCCGAAAACGAGTTCGTGAACCATTCGAACAAGTAATGGTCATATCTGGCGAATAGAATAATATACTTTCTCTATGACATTTGCCAATACGAAGAAATCATTGACTTTCTACTTCTTCATATTTATATAGGAAAAAATGTGGAAAACTTCTAAAGGAAATAAGAGAGCATTTGATTCCAAAATGAACTTCTCGCATAGACAGTGTAGATCATGCGAAGGAATAACTTTTAGATACAAATTGGAAAAAAATTATACAAAGTTGTATAAAAAACACTATTCTCTATTCAGTTAGTACTCAAAATATTCGTTATGAAATAGAATCAGATACCTGCATGTAAGACCATCATCCTCAATGACGGACATCGATGTTCCGGAATAGGACACTTGCCTTATTGCCTTTTCAGCACTAGTCCGAATAATATTACAAGCACTCAATTCATCAATAACATTACCTAAGTACTGTCATCGATGACATCGATTATGATTCAACTCATTAGTGACATGAAGTCGTAATGTTATGAAGTCGTAATGCTATGAATGGGGTACCTATTCAAGAAACACTCCATTCTGAGATTTTCACTAAACAGTTTTACAAAAAAGTAATACGAGTTTTGCCATATAATGGTGAAAAATAATTGGGTGCTGCATCTTGTAATGTTATTCAGATTGGTGCTGAAGAGGCGAAAAGGCGAGTATCCTATTTCAAAACATCAATGTACGTCAATTAGAATGACAGTGTTCCATGTAAGTGGAATTAACCTCTCTTATATACTATATTGTGTAGCATTTCTGTAAATGGTATCTGATTCAATTCCATAACGAATGTTTGGAGTACAGACTGAATGAGAAAAAGTATTCTTTTGCATAATTCAAAGTTCATGTAAAAGTAGTTATTTCGAAAGTACTTCTTCTTTCGTGTAATTGAATTTTCATATGAAGGTAGTCGCTTTGAGAGGGCTTTTTTTTCAGTTTGTGCCTGAAAGTTAATTTTTTGCATAAACAACACATCTTTGTGAAGAGTTCATATTTCCTTCCTATCTTTGGAAGCTTCCAGAAAGCAAAAAGGCAAAACGTTCCATTCTCAGATATCAATCTCTTTTTGAAATTTGAATTTTGTTCAAACATTGCAAGCTTTTATTTAACTTGACCGGTTCATATGTTGAATCAGTTACTTCGACCGAATGACTTTGGGATTTCCTCTATACAGTTATCCTAATGATTACGAATTGGAGTAGAATTATTTTAAAAATTACCTTTATTTATTTTCACATTTCAGGTGGCATGGTCATAATCTGGAATTTAGAATGTTTCGGTTGAATAATATTACAAAAAAAACATTAAAAAAAATGAATAAAAGGAAAAAAATAGTTATCCAAATCAGTATCATTAAATCTCTGTATTAGAAAAATATTTGGGAAATTCAAAAAAGTCTTGAGAAAGTGCTATCATGTGCATAATGTTTTTGTTAGAATGTCATACTTTAATATCATTATCTTAATATTCCGGTAAACAATGAAATTATTTCTTGGAAAAATTCAATTTTCATAATACTGATAATATGAAATTGATGAATATCTAACGATTTGTGCGATGAGTAATCTGGAGATCACCATTTGAGAAATCATTAATAAAAGCAAAACAATTGTGATTTATCATGATGAATGATAAATGAAACTTTCTATGTTTCAACAACTTTTGTTTGTAACTAACATTATGGCAGTTTCGTCCTATAAGGACTCATACATAAATTTTTGAATGTCCTTATAGGATCAAACTGCAGTTTCGTCCTATGAGTTACAAATGAAAGTGGAAAAAACATGAAAAGTTCCATTTCTGATTTTTTATGACGATCTCATACCACTGTAACAGCCTTATAATTATTTTTGAAATGATCCATGAACTAATTGAGTTCGAGAGTTATTGAAGTTCGAATTCAACAGCAATATAGATGTTTATCAATAAATCAATATATAAGTTTCCAAAACTGAAGTTAATATTCAATCAGAAAACGCACTCACCTTGCCCTGGGAACGGAGCGCCACAGCAATTCGAAACAACAGAAATTGACCAAAGAAAGGGGACATTTTAACATGTAACTCGTAAAAATCAATGGCTATTGCTTGATAAGCAGATGGTCACTTGGCGGTCTCTTTGTATGTCATCGAGTTGCGAAATATCCATTAACATTCAGATGTCGTAAGCCAGTGACTTCCTCACGTACATCAAAACATGAGTAGAGATAATTAGGTCATCTCCGATGGCAGAGGGAGTTCATATAAATATGATAATACCGTTCAAAAATGGCATTCGAGCAATTTCTAGATTCGAATGAATTCAAGATTCAATAACATTCGATTCAACAATGTAAAATTGGGTACTCACGATTCAATTAGAGAATTAGAGTTGCAGTTAGATAGCCATGTAGCTATAAATACAGAAAGGGTAGATTTGAGACCTTAGATGAACCAATTGAACGGAGATACAATTGTAAATTTCTAAATAGTAGAAAATTGTGTTGTAATCCCAAAGTGTTCGATTGTCACGGCGAAATGTGTAAGTTTTCATAATTATAATTTTTGGTAATAGACTCATAAGCTGATATATTTTCGATAATTGGTACTCATGTGAATTGTCTCGTGCCTCTTATAACTGAACGAATTTGTGTCCTCCTTGATTTGAGCAACAATGTGAACATATAATATAACCATATCCATTGAACAAAATGAAATAATAAATATCTCCGCTATTCCTAACCAAGAGACACCATATTTAAGATCTATGCGACCTGTTATATAAAGTTTAACGTAGGTTAAGCTCATAAAATGACCGCTCGAAATAACATCTATACAACAATATATAGCAGGATCGTCACACCACATAGTAACGATACATTCATCAATTCATATCTGTGATTTATTATCATCAACCGAATGACGATTGTAGCAAGTGTCCATACATTATTTATATGGTATCAGTTTTTGAGTGAACTTAATACATGGACATCCACTGGATGTCTACTGGATATGCGAGTTGAACATTACGTCCTTTGGACGTCCTTTGATGGACAAGAGATGTCCAGTAGAAATTTTTTGAAAGCTGGAATAATATATTTCCATTTTGTTACAGAGAAAGTATCCAAACAGGCGGCAATTTGAAAACGTTCAAACATGAAATAACATATTCAAGTAATTATTTTCTGAATCCAAAATGGATTTCGATATTTTTCCACATGAAGTAATCAATTACCGTTCACTCAATAACACATGTTGATTCAATATTTTTGTATATAATTTGAACATTTTAATCTTCATGGCGGTGGCACTTGACGATAACATGAAGAAAAGTCTTAATTGGATTTTGGATGTGTGCGAATAGGTTCAAGATTTTCAATTACTCGAAGTTGAGACTTGTATATTGAATTGAAATATCGAACAAGGCAGTTATAATTTTTGTCTGAATGTTGAAACTATTTACTATTATATACCATTTGAAAAAACATTCTATTGGTTTTGTTATTTTCAAGAGCTGAAATTTTTATATTATCATAGTCCATAGCGTGGTAGTCGCGTTAGATAGATAGATAGATAGATTTATTAAAGCTTTCAATCTGAACAATTGATAAAACTCAAGTCATAAAAATGATTACATTCACAAAACAAAATGTCACTTAATATTAATATGAATAAAATCATGTGGTATAGCTAAATAATGGAAGTATAAAAAATGAGAGGAACAAATGAGTAAATATCACAGATAAAGATCAATGAGTAGAATGTAATATGTAATATTGAAGTTACTGAAAATGGTTATTTGTCCATGAATTTTTGTAATGAATATGGCTCAATGTCACACAACAAACTGAAAACACGTTTTTTAAAAGTTTGTCTCGTCCGATCTTCTTTGATAATCAAGGGTAAATGGTTGTAGAATTTAATTGATGCGTAATGCGACCCATGCTCTGTGTTTTCCAGTGTATGTTTAGGAACAATATAATTGGATTTCTGTCTGGTGGAATATTCATATCTATATTTGTCATCCTCAAAATTCGATTTGTTCTCGTTTACAAAAAGTACACAAACATAAATATATATTGCATATACAGTAAGCATTTTGTTACCCTTGAAGATACCACGACAAGTGTCTGTATAATTCATATTGAACATTGTTTTCAATATACGTTTTTGCATTATGAAA
>WOGR01001628.1:0-19392 GCA_015342045.1 Leptinotarsa lineolata | reverse complement strand
GATGAAAGTGAGAATACCGAGAATTACCGATTACATTTCAAAACGCTCAGAGAAGCGAAATCGTTTCCTCCTTTTCATAAAAGAGGATGTATGCATTTCCACTCACAAGCGATTTTGGTGAAATTGGTGACACCTGTGAATCATTGTATTCGTGCTATCTGCCAGTGTAGAAATGTCTGCAGTATGCAGTATAATGTCCGCTGAAACTAGAACCACTGTGATTTGAAAGTGCATATAGATTATAACGACAAGAAGTCACATAGTCTGCTGCATAATTGCTCATATCTTATTCATCTAGAGGAAATTCGATGACAACATTCAACTTGCCTCTGAATCTTTCTGTTAGAGAGAATCTTTCAAAATGGATGACTAAAATACGGGAAAACTTATGGATTGATAAAGACTTTGTGCATTTTCTTCTTTACTTCCATCTTGAACACGACGGTTTTTCATTTCCATCCAAAGTTTCCTCTCTTGTGAAGGAATCCAAGCATTGTGATAAACTCAATTGGCCAGTTCTTTGTTGTATGGGGAGTGACAAATCCCAGAATGGATCGAAGGTTACTGATGAGTGTCCACAGTGTGTACACTCCATCGTGGATTTCTATTGACCAACGAAATTATCTACAATCTTAGAGTTATATGTACTTAAATAAATCAGCCATGACTCTTGTATTTTTCCGCTGTAGCTCAATTTTTCGTTATTCTTCGTTAAGATTGGTTTAGGTTTCTCAATAATTAATCATCATAAGGTCATCATGTAAACCTTCTAAAAGATAACAAAGGAACTCCTGGGCGTCTTGATGTGCATGACCTGACTTTTTAAAGAAACTTTGTTCACTACTCTATCGGATGAATCTTCTGGCCAAAATTCCTTGATAACTTCCGCGAAAGGTTTGATTAAAGTACCCTTCATACTAGAAATATTAGTATTGATATCATTCGAGTATTCATCTTCTCTCAAATAGTCCAGTAACCATCTCGTTATGGATAAACAATGGATCACACTATTCATGAAACAGGTATTGCCAATATTTTTTAACCCATCAAGCCCAAGGGTTTTGACTGAAGAATGAATCACTGATCTAATTATTTTGAAACTGTTGGTGATACGTTCGCCACTGCTGTTTTCTTCCGAGTAATCACGGATGCGATGACTCTCCTCATCATTTGACCAGCGAGATGAGGAATTTGAAGTTGAATTGCTGGAAACTGAATTTGATAGATTTATGATAGACTCTTCGAGTTTGTGAGAGTATCAGTCCAGTACTTGTTCATGGTCAATCTGCTTACTCCATTTCACGTCGTTTATAGAAAATTTCGATTTGATTTGTGGGTTCAGAATTATTTCATGTAATTTTTGTGTAGACGGAAGAGTACCCAATATCGATGCAGCATTACCGCTTTGAATGACGATACTGATTCTTTGAATTTAAAATGAATAGGATCGGTTTTCATCGATAGAGTTCGTCATTCTTCTACCAATTTCTTTCAACAATTCAGAAACATGAGATCCAAAAACACCAAAGGTTTCAATTGCAACAGGAAAGAAACAGTAGGAACTCAGCAAAGTGGAGTATTTCCGGAATTTTGATTTTTCTGCAATCATAGCAGCTGCACCACTGGAATTCAACGTAGCGGCAAGGTGTGAAACTGCAACTGTGTCTACGCAGGTGAAGTCCCAAATGAGGGGTTTCCCAAATTTCCGAGGAATTAGACTCATCCCGTCTGGACGCTTTCCATCATCTCGACTAACACCATTAGGTTCAAGACCTAAAGGAACCTCTGCAGTGGCTGAAGTTTTTTTGATAGGATCATTAATGGAGTGATGTCTTGAAAATCTGTCAAAACTAAATTTACAGCTTAGACCATGGCAACCATTTTCTTCTACAGTGAATCCACATCTGCATTTATGACTAACACAAATTGAAGAACCTAACCGAAGACCTATCGAAATTCTAAAAGATGCATCATCCAAGAGGGTACCCAAAGAAGCCGCAGGAAGAGCGTTTAGCCAGGCACCAGATTCTTCGGACATAACAGCTTTGAGTCTAGCCATTTGAATATCAGATCGTTCAGCTGACTCAAAAAGTTGATGTAAGGATTAGCGTAAGGTAGAATCGAATTCCTGTAACATCCAAGTTGGACTGCATCTCAAGGTATACAATAATTTGGGGATTGCCAAACAGTATTTCAAGAGAAAATATGCTATATGGGAAGAAAGACTATCGAGACGAGATGACAAAAGAATTAGAGACTCAGTTTTCTGTGCGAGACAACTTGATAAAGACTCTACAGAGAGAAGAGCTCCCAATAACGACCAATGTGCTTTGGAGACAATTTTAATTCGTGGAGAAATTATTGTGAATGGATCTGTAAGCATCTGAAAAGGAGCAAAAATTTCTATATTGTTGATATTTGAGATTATCTTCGAGTGATGACTGACTCATTCTTGATGATTTAAATACGCCAATAAGCCGCCCTCTTCTGTTTCTCTTTTTGATTCTTTGAACTACCGCCTGTTGTCCTTTCAATTACAAGTTTCCAGGTTTTCTTCATGTGTAAAAACTGTCTAGAAATCGAAATCAAATCTGTTAACATTTTTAGGCGCCGAAAACATGAACCACTGATTATGCAACAAAATATGCTAACCATGCTAATATTTTTGTGCGAAATAGGAAACCACAAGTGTTGGAATCAAGCGAGTCCTTTACAAAATGGTATCGAATGATTCGGGAAAATCAGAAGATATACTTTGAAAGAGGTTTGCTCAAACAATGAAGGACACATACAATAAGACGGGGGAAAATGGTTGTACCTGCATTGAAACTAATCAGCGCTGTGGAATCTAGCTATTCACTCACTGATCATAACAAGGAAGAATATTCCAAGCAAAAGATGAGAGAATAACTAGAGTAGGCACCACCACCAAGTAAGTGAAGATAACATCATACAGATTCCACATGCAGACAAGAGGAATATCATCGTTGCTATGACATAGGCCTTCAAAGTAGAATATGATAAAATGATCACAAGCATCCTACCTATGTAGACTGCCAAAGATCTAGACCTTCCATAAAAGTGACAAAAGAGAAGGGATCTTCAAATGACTTGCTGTTCTTTGAATAAAAAATTACGGAAACTCACAACAAGTAAAAACATTTTCACATAAAATGCAACTCATACGATACTCTACCCGAAACATGAATGGGAAAATGTTAAAACCCTAATTCATCATGTGTTCAGTCTAGAAGCTGTGCCGAGGGATCTGCAAGAACTATATGAAAATGCAAAATCAGTCACATTTCTATTTATCGGAGACAATAAGAATAACTAGATCATGAATGCGGTGGATCCTACATCTTTGGAAACCACAAAACCATAGTAATTCCGCGTAGATGAGCTTAAAAACAATTAATAAGGATTATCCAGCAAGTCACGAATAGCAGGACACTTTCTGAACCTGACAACACATCATGTGATATGATGCTGAGATTAATTAAATTTATTTTATGAAATGTTGAAGCCATATAAAATATATTGAGTAACTATGCTTTCAGCCATACCAGCTTGAGATTCAATGTATGTGAGAACCGTGAAACGGGCTGAACTGCAAGTAAAAGTAGGGGGTAGGGAGGGGCTGGTTGAGCATAGGGGTAACTTGGGCAATCAAAATATCTCCGAAACTATACACCGGACGCTAGCACGTCAAATGAAAGAAATGCGGGGGCGCGGGAGAGATCAGATCACGAGACCGCTAGTGGCGAATTGACGATCGAGTAAGGCACGCGAGCGCTTTGTTTATTTTGCGATCAAAAAATTTAAAAATCGTGTCTGTGTATATTTCTTCAGTACAGGTCAAATTTTATTCATTTTCAATGAAGTAAGTGTTAGAGTTTCATTAATTTCATGTATTTTTTATATCTATTATGGATTTTGTTTAAACTGATAGTTTTTTCATAACCTCATTTTAAATTCAAAAACTCGGGTTGGGGTATGTTGAGCAACTGTTGCTTAACTTACCCGTGATTTAAAATGATAGTGACTTATATTTTTCTCATTTTAGAATGCGGACGTATAAAAGGAAAACTTCAAGAGGTGTGTACTCGACTCAACAGTTAAATAATGCTGCTAATGCTGTCAAGGAAGGAAAAAGTCTGAATGCCGCCGCCAAAGAATTTGACATCAAGCGAATGACTTTGACCAGATTTATTAAGAAATCGGAGTATGAAAGAGTTGTTCCTTTAATGGATTATGCAACACCAAGGCAGATATTTTCTCCCGAGTTAGAAGATTCTTCAAAAAACTATTTTCTGCAAATGGCATCAATCTTCTATGGATACTCCCCTAAAGATGTTCGTCGCCTTGCCTACGAGTGTGCTGTTAAATTCGGAATAAAAATCCCAGCCTCCTGGACTGCAACTAAAATGGCGGGGAGAGAATGGTTTACCATGTTTTTTTTTTGAAACACTTCGAGTTGTCTATTCGTAAGCCAGAACCAACCAGCCTCGGTAGGGCGACAGCATTTAATGCTCATAATGTTAAAGTTTTTTGACAAGTTAGCGAAAGTTATGGACAAATATGGATTCACTGCTTCACAAATATGGAATGTGGATAAAACTGGAGTGTCCACAGTCCTGAAGCCGTCAAAAATTGTAGCTGCTATGGGTAAACGTAATGTTGGCGCTATGACGCCAGGGAAAAGAGATACAAATGTTACAGTCGTAACAGCTGTGTCTGTTCCTGGAAACACAGTTCCTCCTATGTTTTTATTTCCCAGAAAAAAATTCAAGAGTCACTTCATTAATAGCGGCCCCCCTGACTGTATAGGAGATAATTCCAGTGGATGGGTTACAGACCAGGAGTTCTTTCAGTTCATTCAAACATTATCAAATATGTTAAACCGTCTATTGATCACCGCATTTTGCTTGTATTAGATAATCACTCATATTATTTACAATTTAGACGTGGAGACATTGGATTTGGCTAAAGACAATGGCATCGTTATGTTATCTTTCCTCCCATATTGTAGCCATAAGCTTCAGCCTTTGGACGTCTCAGTAATCAGACCGTTTAAAAAATATTACGTCTCTGCACAAGATTCATGGCTACGAAACAACCCAGGGAAGACTATAACCATTTACGATATCCCCAAAATAGTCGCTGATTCACTGCCTTTTGCTCAGACAAGTATGTTGCCTTTTTGTTGATTCTATTGATTTCACTTAGAAATTAATAAAGTAACAGTTGATTATCAAATACAATTTTCATTTCATGTCTAGAAACCTTAGTTAGACTAGAATCTCTAACTGCTCAATTTGCCCCATACCCATGGTCAACTTACCTCACCTATGGGGTAAGTTGAGCATACTTGACTTTCTTCGTTTCAACAGCTGTAATTTTCGAACTTGAATTGTCAGAAATAAATTACTATAGGGTTTTTTGTAGAAGAATAAATAAGTAATCCATCGGTATGCCACACAAGCTATTGAGACTCATTGTTGGGGAGCTATGATCATTTGAGTAAAAAATTGCTCAACTAACTCCACCCTACCTAATCAATATTTGATAAGAAATAGAAATAAGTTAGTAATAACCGAAACACGATTTTGAATAACAATAGTGATAACGTCGTGAAGTAACTCAGTTCAAAATCCTATTTTTTTCACTAATAAACTTATTTTCTTTTTTTGTACATTCTCATCATTTCTTTTTGTAACCCATACTAAAAATTGTAGTCTATTTCATTTCGCAATGATTCGTTTTTTTACAAATCCTCATGTTTTATATTCATTGTTCATTTCATATTTATTCTGCTTCTGTTTTTCGGGTGTCAACAGTATCGATTACTAATCTTACTCCTATTATTCTGGTGTTTTGTACTTTATCTGTTCATTTTCTCTTAAGTTAAAATATGTTGACATTCTAAACACAATTCACAGTTTCTAAAATTCGAAAAAATACTGTCAACTAGCGATTTGATTATCTTCAACTATTTAATAATGAGAAATTTTCTTCCAACAAAATATTCGAATTGAATCACTGAAATATATTTTGTGAATAGGACAAGCGTGATCCTACTTAAAATTCAAAAATCCATAAATTACTGGTGCGAACTCATTTATGCATTTTTTCAGATGCGATGACAAGTACTTCACTAGGACCAGGAATTTTGCTCGAAATTTGACGCTGTCAAAAGTAATTTCGGTATTCTGCATTGTACTTCAGGAATAGTGTATTTTCCTGAAAATCAACTTTGAAGTGGAGTGTAAATTGTCAGCAAGCATGACTTCAAGTACAGTAAAATTAATTCTATACTTTTCCATTTCATGAAATTGACTATAAGTCATTATCTGGCAAATTGGCGGCAAATTATCCAGTAAGTGTACTCATATTAGCAATCTAACATCCAAGATGGCTAGCAAAATTCGCACAAGGTATCAGTAGAGTCAGTAATCTTTGTAAAAGAAAAACTGACAACGGCGTTTTCTCATATTAGGAAGTTTCAGAAATAATGATGTATTTAAATTTTTCAGTGGGTGTCATTTATGGACTTAGGATCACCTGAGTTTCCATTTCAGCAGTTATTGAAAAAATAATGAGATTTTCATTATTTCCATGATTTCATTCCACTTGATTACGAAAATATCAGTATAGAATTCCGGTACCAAACAATATCTGAAATACTCAGTTTCTAGTTCAATTTGAAATTTTCTTTTCTATTTCAGTTTTTTCTGCACTTCGTCAACATTTGTCATCATTTTATTTTTTTTTTCATTTTTGATTTTCATTGTTAGCATATCATTGACATTCCACTTATGGTTTAACGCATTTTTATTCCAGGTCACAAAAATTTGTTTTTTTTTACAAATCAGCATTGTTATAATTTTGAAATTCAAACTCATTATTCACTCTAGTTTTCTATATTACTCCCTTATTCCCTTATTTTGGTTCTGGTTTTTAATGTATATACTATTCCAATCATTTTCATTTTATTTTTCTTTTCATAGATTAAAAATTTATCGACACTTTTTCAGACAACAGAATATGAAATATTCTAATATTGATACTAATACTAATGGGAAACACTTAGTGATATTAGATTTGAAATAATCCGCGAAATAATCACAAACCTTTATCTCATTAGAAATGCCACTACAGTAGAAGAATATCAATACTCTAGTTGGAAGAGAAATATATGCGTCAACTCTTCTGAAAGTTTCCGAAATAACTGCTGAACATTTTGATGAATTGCTTGTCATCAAGAATTACCAGCGGATCGAACTTGGTTTCGGACCAAAAATCTCGTGGTGAATTCTTGGCGAGACAATCTGCAGCTTCCAAATTTTGCAACTCATTGAGTCATATAATGAGGGTATATCCGTAAACAAATAAATAAAAAAATCGAAAAGATCAAAACTCTAGCTGGTACGCCGTGTTTATGTGGAACCTGAAGTACAAAACTTTCCGTCTGCTACTGCGGAAGTCAGTTGTTGCTGGGATATTCGTGCCACAGTAGTAGACGAAACGTTTGGTACTTCAGGTTCCATTAGACCACGGCCCACCAGTCAGGATTTTGTTTTTTTTTATCCTTACTCTGGCCAAGAAAGCCTATGTTTTTACAATGAATAAAGAACCTCCTCAATTTTTATTCAAACACAAAAACGGAAAAATTACATAGAAGCTATATTTTAATTATCATAAATATGTGAAAAGTATACAAATTTTCAACAAAAGTTTTAAAAAATCAAAAAGAAGTACAAAACTGACATAGGACAGTATAGCACATATGGTTCCAGTGACAACTACAATAAAATACGTTCTGAAGTAAAACCCTCAGAAATATTTCAAATCACATAAATATAGGCGAGTGTATATTCGTCCCAATGATTCTCCTAGAATTGATAATTCATCAAATTTTGATCCTTTGATTATTGGTTAGTCCATATGTCATTGGAAGCCTTTGGTTGCGGGATGATTTTTTCTACGGAAGTTTCCTGTCTACTTGTTCAAAGCTACTCTTCCCAGTCGTAGGTAACTGTAGTTGTGAAAAAATGAGCGCAAAAAGATGGAAGTAAAACCATTGGGTTTACGTTTTTAGTGGGTCTTAGTTGCTATAATTGTCATTTTTTTAAATGAATCTTTCACTTGTACTTCCACTTCATATATTCTTCATTATCGTTAAAATTGGATTATTCCTATATGTTGAAAGTAAGTGAAAAAATTAAAGAAAATACTTCTAGGATATTAGTGTGTAACTTAACGAAATCACGGTGAAGAACTGAAATGATACAAAACTAACCTGTAGCTTGCTGTAGTAAATATCTGAGCCAAGTGTTGCCGCTCCCAGGAAATGATGCGAGAGCAATGGTTTCCTTCGGTGGATCAAGAAACTTCAAGTCTGAACACCAAATTATTTTAGATTTGCGTAAGGGTGGCCTAAATCCTGGAAGACTGTATTCAAAACTTTTAGATTTTGATATTTGTTTGTGTTTTATATCCAAACTATCCTGAAAAGACAACAAAATATTTTTTCACTACCTACCTCTTTCATGATCAGTGTGGCTAGTTATTATCACGATCATAAGTAATAACGAGTATTACCGAAAATATACGTCTATTACAATCACTAGTTCATTTGATTCCTACATTAGAAATAGCACACAGTGCGGTTGTAAACAGTCCCCTTTTCCTAAGTTTTGAATGGGGCAAGATATAAAATATTGGCAAAATTTACATGAGAAAGATCATTTCAGTACATTTTAATAGAAATGAAAAGCCAATTGTGTGAAATGGAAAGGTAGATCTTGTGACTTTTCACTCGAAAGGTATTTCAATCTCTATACACCGACATTTACTGTTTAATGCAAGATTTTCCGACAATCCGATCCGCCAAAAATATCTGGAGCTGACGGAGCAGACGAGAAACAGATGGAAATCGTTGGATCTGTAGTAATTGACCTCCGACTGTCAAAGAAAACAGTTACTCGTGTGAATAATATCTCAACAACCACCGTTAGGAAATACCTCAGAAGATATAAGTTTCGCCCGTATAAACTGACGATATTACAAGAATTGAATGAAGATGGCCCTTACACGAGAATGCAGTTCTATGAGTTAATGTCCGAATGTTCAGTTGCAAATCGAAACTACGTAAAAAATATTTGTTTCGGTGATGAATGCAGAGTGGATCATTTTCAGAGCGATTCTCTCAGTCCTCTTCTCTTCTGCATCTCACTTGTGCCATTATCCGTTGCGCTCAGAAATACTCGAGGGTATAACTGTGGCATCCCCGGAAACTGGAGGCATAAGGTCAACCATTAGTTTCATATGGATGATCTTGAACTTTATGCCTCTGGTGAAAAGGATCTCCATCAATCCTTGAGAGTGGTGGAAGAGTACACTAGTTCTATCGGTATGAAATTCGGGAGAGGCAAATGTGCAACGGTCCATCTCAAAAAGGACGATACGCGTACTACGGAGAGGATATGCAGCTCATAGATGGGAGCATCCTGTATCATCTCCATGACAAGTTTCAGCACAAACTCCCACATATCTGGTCATTAGAACTGTCGAAAAATAACAAAGTTGCTGCTACGGATATGGATATGCTTGCCGTTCCAATCTTACTCTACTCGTTTGAAATAGTGAAGTGGACTTGGGGAAGATGTATCAACTCAACATAAAGACCTAAAAAATGATATACATCCGTTAAAGATTGCATTTTTAATCGTCCGTTCCACGGTTGCACTTTCTCTCACAACAGGGAGGTCGTGTCTACATGGAGTATCTACAGAGGAGTTCGGATCCCCTTTTATGCATTGTCCGCAACCATGAGATAGTAGAAATTGGAACATTTTTCTACAGGGCAACTGCACGATCAGCTGGTGTACTCGGTTCAGTTTTTGACACTGAACGAACTGATCACATATCTGTCACCGAGTTGGAATCCGTCCAACAGAAGGCCCATATGAAAGCCGCAAAGATCACTTCACTTCCGCGGCAACACAGCGATAAGCCAATGCATTAGGTCGTTTTCAACAACATTGAAGACCTTGGCTCATCAAAGAGCCTGACCTTGGCTTTCCTCAGGTTGAGTAGGCTGGAGTCAAAAACTGAAGGCCTGCCAGGATTGTCTCTCCAACACATTAGTCTACCGCAGCCACGTGATAAATACAGAGATTCCTGACGCAAGGTGCAGTGCCTGCCACGAGGCTCCTGATACCCTAATGCACAGCATGTTCGGTATATGAGGTATCAACCTATATCTATCGACATAACGTGGCCCACCTACGGCACTCTTACGTTATTGACGAGACACCAGTGTTCGTTCGAGAATATGAGGAAAAACGGATCAAATATCGAGATTTCCCTTTCGAAATCCACACACTCTATCCAGACCACTATGTCAAGATGATTTTTTCGATTATTTTTCTTGGTGGAATGATGCCCTGTCTACTCTCGAATCTCAAGATCATGCCGGTTTGCCGCGCTAGCCGGACAAATGCAGAAGGCTGTCATTCTTGGCTCACTGCACTTGCTAAGGGCACATGATTCTCGGATTTAATGATCACTGACCCCTCGATGTGGGGAGTGGTCAGTTTTTGATAATGCTGATGTACCCACCTGAATGTATCGGGCATCGGGGGATAGGACCCAACCAGCACAACCTTAGGTAAAAAATAATAATGTTCATTTCAGAAAATTTAACACATACAAATGAGAATAAATAATAAACTGAGTTAGAGCCTAACAATTTTCATGCGTGTTGTCAGTGACATTCAGAGAAAAATCTGAGTGGTGATTTATATATGGAAATTCTTCAAAACCTCATTCACCTACGGATTCAAAAACTTGTGGCAAACAATCGAGATGAATTCCAAAAATCCAGTTGTTTTCCAACAAAATGATGCGGCCCTACATTTTTTGAGTCCTGTAAGAGATTAGTTGGGTCAGACATCCTTAGGCATGTGGATTAGTAAGTTCGGTCCGTTGGAATAGCCTGCTTGTTCACACATTTCACTCCTCTCAATTTTTCTTTCTTTGGGGCTATATCAAATTGAAATTTTATGTTACACAAGTAAAAATGATTCCGATTCCTTTTCCACCAAGTTTTGTCTGACTGTGATATCTTGCCCCGTTCAAAAGTTGAAAGGAGGTGGGACTATTTACGTCCACACTGTATACCAAATGAAGTCATTAACACTGCTATTTGACAGAATCCCACTTTTCTCAACTGACCTGTTCTGTTCTGTAAAAATTGTGTTTTTCGTCAACCAGCTATCGCCCTCTACGAACGATAACTTTCAAAAGTCGAAACTTGTGCGAGATAATGACTAACGAGGTCTTACCATTCAACGTAGGATTCCTTACATCTGAAAGATCACTCTCCGAATAGAATAATCGGCTTCTATGATATTCGATCGAGTTGAAGTGAGCCACAGTAAACCTTCACGGGTTGTAGTGGAAGGTCAAATAGACCCAATTACTTTGAACCTAACTAGATATATTTATTTTGATACGTATGAATTCGTACCATTCGAATTCATTTGTAGTAAATGCTATGACATGGGTTTTATTGACGTTGACGTTATACATGATAGAATTGACCAAAACTTTATAGAAATCCATTATAATGTATTTGAATAACACATTTTTGTGAAATTCACAACTGACAGTTCACAAAATCGCGACACTAACTTATTTGAGTTGATATTAAAGAAGACACTATTCTACAGTGAAAAACGAGTCGCGGTTTATACTTTCTCTCCGATCGCAACAGAGGATGGTTGTGCCGATAACAACCGCCAAATGCGTTCGAATGAGAAGCAACGGCCATAGAAATTAGAGTGAGAGAGAGAGGAACTAACGATTTTGTTAAATGGCAAGTGTAATTCTCACAAAGTGTTATTTGACGACGTTAACCAATTTCACTTTTTCCATCAAATTTTCACTAATATATGGGAATAATGATTCTCAACCATTGTTTTTTTCAGCATCATATATATTTTTCTTTGGTTTTTGGTAATGAATAAATAGTCAAAAATAATAATAGTTGTATTGGTTTCGAAAAACGTAATCTTTCTTATCGAAATTAACCATTTTAAATAACTTTCAATCGGCAAGAATTTGTTTGCCTTTGAAGTCACTAATCACCCCAATACTTGCATTTCAAATACTACTATTCATGAGACATGTCAAAGAAATGGTAAATAATTATGAATACACTGACCTATTACTTGATGGAAATTATTGACACTATCCATGATAATAGTTGAACTTTTCAAACATTATAAATTCTATTCAAGACACGTTTCACCACGGGGTAGTTTCATCAGTTGAACTGATATAATAATAATAGTAATAATAATAATGGTCTTTATTGGGTGAAATATAATATAACATCCAATGGGAGAAGTTCAAAACTGCAGTTTAGAACACTACAGGTTTGTTCTACCACTTAACCTCCACCGCCAGTTGCGAGAACTGGCAACAAAAAAAAGAATATGATATAAAAAAACACACAGAAAAAAGGAAAAGTAATACATTGTACACCTGATAGCAATCAGCATACGAATAACAACATATGTATCAATTATTAAGTATTTAAGTTTGTTTACCTAATATGTCAATTTTCAATTTTTGCCCAAAAATACCTATTTTAAAATGTTTTAAATGAGGGGGAAGTTTGTTGTAAACGTTGCATATTTGATACGTAAATGATCGCTTGAATAATTGATGAGTGTGTATCGAAGGAGTTAATAGCCCTTTGTGCGTACATTCAAGTTGTGTTCGTCAGTCCGAAAAGTAATTTTATTATATAGATATTTTGGAATTTTATTGTGGATAACCTTATGATAGAAACACGCTGAGTGTAACGAGTGTATTGAGCCAACAAGTTTCTGACAGCTTTGATGAGATTCTGTTCCTTCTACGTACCCCATGAATAAGACGAAAGCAGGAGTTTTGAATCTTTTGTAGTCTTTTCTTGTTCCTAACTGTGAGGCTTAGTCCATAGAGTACATCTGCATAGTTCAAAGATGGAAGAACGAGACTGTCACATAGAGTAATTTTTATGTGTTTAGGAAGGAATTTTCGATTTCCGTTAATCAACTTGAGTGAGAGGTAAGCTTTCTGGACTAACTTATTCACATGGGAATCGAATCGGAGATCACTGTCTATAGTCACCCCAAGATTTTTTGCTTCATTCACAATTTCCAATACATTAGAGCCTATACTAATATTGAGATGTCGTTTTACAATATCTCTGAGATTTTTTGGACCGAATATTAGTATTTTCGACTTTGATGTATTATTCATTAAGCACATATTTTCAGCAAGGGATAAAAATGTGCCGAGATCATGACTAATTCGTCTATTAGCTTCATTTACCCTGTGTGGTTCAAAAGAACAAATGAACAAGGTTCATTTGTTCAAGATTTTGATATTCCTAACCGTGCTTTGACCATTTTTCAATATCTTCATTGATTTCCGAAATAAATTTGACTTTTATATCTAATAATGAATATAAATGCAGGAAAAGTCCTAAAAAATCAAGTATATTAAAAAAACTAATTGAATTATAATATGAATTCAATTCAATTCCAAAAATAGATTTCTGTACGGGGGTAAATAGATATATGCTCTACACGAAAGTACATAAATTTCATGACCCTCAGTGTAGTTTTTATAATAGAAAACAGATTAGAAAATAAAATAGAAATATTATTTCGAAATAAAAATTTCGGAATATGTACATTTTTTTTCAAAAGTCAAGAGAGTTTCTCGATCATTTGACTTCAAAGGTGGAACTGAAAATACTAACCATTCTCTTCAACCTGCATTTCAGCAAAAAGTTCACTTCAACCACGTACGGACCACGGCTAATAAACCCGAAAACAGCTGGTAATTTTCAAAAAAGGTTCAGATTTTGGCTTTCAAAACTTAATACACTGTTTATTGCCAATTTCTATCAACACTTATAACTAAAGAATGAACTCACATGAAAAAACATCAAAATACATACAAATAAAATTTATCCTTCATCCTAAATTTCAATCAACATTGTAGACAAAAAAAATATCACTCAACATAATTCTTGATAAATAAACGCTTATGTTCGAATATTCAAACTCCAGGGCATAAAAATCTACTATACTATAGGCACAAAATTTGCCATGATTTTTACCCGAGTATGACCTAATGCAAACGGTGTTTCATAGTGTGATAGGATATTTATTCAGTTCTCCTACTATCCAACCTATATACAGATTAAAAGACAAATTTACCTACTCAAACTACTGAACAAAACCTGACCTATATTTCCTTTACATTCAGGGTTTGAACGTTCATTTGTTACTGTTTTTTCGTCGCTGTGTGTAGGGTGTTGAATTCATGCAAACTGAATCCATACACATTCAAACACAATCGTTTATGAAATGGGTTGGTAGGTAGTGTGGGGTAGTTCAGAATACTTATAACACGTGGCGTATAATTTTGTCGTCAATATTCAGTTTTTATTTTTTTGTTACTATTTGAGTTTTTGAATAAATAGCAAAATATATTTTTAAACGCAAACGATATCTGAAAAGGCATACGTGAATCCTATTTATGAAGAAAATATTTGAATTTGGGGAGAACGAGGATATCGAAACAAAGAAGTTGTTGAGTATTCAAAATTAGATGCCGGCGCCATGGCGACAAAAGTGCAAAACACATAATATGTGTACATTGAATCTAGGTTATCTAAGTTATACGTTCAATTATATCTGCATATCAGTGTGTTTTGAGCTTCTATTTCTATTGCATTTTTTTGGTAAACGTTCAAGAGAAGTGATTTGTGTTTATGTAATACGTGCAAATAATTGTTCCGTATGATGTTTACCAACATATCCATCTTGGTGTTCAGTGATTATTTTTTGAAATAGGTATGTGAATTTTCAAAATTTCCTTCATTTTATCAGAAATGATACAAGCTCTCCTGATTTTTTGAAATTAGTTTGATTTTTTATATTGACCTTTTTTTGATATTTTTATACTTGCCTTTCATTTCTGAATTTGGTCTTATTATACTAAAATTACTTTTTTTGTTGGAAATCAATGAATTAAGTTTTGAAGTTGAAGTAGAGGAGACAATTTTTCTAATTTTCAACAAATTAGATGGCTGATCACCTATTCCGAATAGGTAATCTTTTTTAAGCCTTATACTCCATGAAATTTAAGAAAATTGCAAATGAGTACAGAAAAATTGAAGATTTTCCTTAAATCAAAATAGTAAAGTAAGTGTGCTGGACCAGACTGGTTGGAGGGATTTGTGGGAAGAAATGCTGATATAAGTGTTCGCAAACCAGAGTCAATAAATATAAATGAAAGGGAGGGATGCAACAAAGAAGAATGGGAGCTTTTTTACAAAACCGACATAGTCGATCCATTTAAGGAAGCATACAGCAAAGTAGCTTAAATATATGTGATGTATTTCGTCGATACTTGATAAAAATCCATAACTTATTCAAATAACACGTCATTTTGAGAGTTTTACTGGACAGTTTACAAAACCGAAATACGTGTTTCGCTATACCATAAGTTCTCCAAAGGTTTTCATACATGTATGCAATAATGATGAAACCAGAAATAATATTTCATCTACTTTCTCTGACCTGAATTCTGTTTTGACACTTATATCTCTAGAATCAACATCTGGGAAGTCCAAAAACGAACAAAAAAACAAAATTCGCAAATAATCACTTCAAATAAAACTGTATTAGAAAAAGACAGAAGAATTATCTTGCTAAACAAAATGAAGCACCAAAAAGACAGGGGAAAATCAAGTAGTGGAAAAGGAGCTATGAGAAAGCAAAAAAATAAGCTGAAAAAAGTCTATTTGAATCAGATATATCTTTCGATGACGATAACATCTGCGATGAAAATAGTAGTGACTACGTTGATAAAGATCACAACATGTTTATAATTTAATATAAGAACATAGACTTTCACGATTAAAGGGAACAAAATTCAGGCTGGTAGGCCATGGTTGTATGGAACCAAGTCTGATACTGCGGCAAACGACAGACAGTCGTTGCTGAGATTTCGTTGCTGAGACTTCGTCTCAACAACCACTGTCAGTCGTTACTGAGACATCGAGATAAAACATTCGTCCTCGAAGTCAATGCACACACCACTGATAATATCTGCTGCAGAAGCAGATAAAGATATTTTTACTTCCGGTTCCACTCCGTCACGGCCTATCAGCTCAAATTTTGTTCTCTTCAATCATGTTCATGATTTGTTGTGAATCTGCAAAATCAGATGAGAACCTGTGATCAGTTGGTACATGCTCAATGTTCATGAAGTGATTCCGCAAAAAATTATGTTTGCGATTTTTTTATGAGAAAATAATTGTTTTTAAGTTATGAAACCAACCTTGATTTTGCATATTTCTAAAATCAGTATATTGATCTTTCATAGGTAAATAGCCTTAAATTATAATATATAACATACATTTCTTGAGCATATCCTGTTTTGTTGAATTTTATGCTGGTTACTATTACCCCAGTGAATCTCACTACTCATACACTGGTTTTTATTACCCCGTACCAATGGGCAATGGGAGGCAATACTACTTATTTCAAAAAATGGGGATAATTTCTCTGTTCAATTTTCATTTTAGTTTTTCTGTTGACTATCTGAACTTTCGATTGATCAAATAATGACAAAAATTACTTTAAAATGTTATTATTACAAATAATTGATGAAGTGGCGACAATTCCCCAATTCTCATCTACACTCAACTTCAATTAAAAATTGAATCATTAGTAGATACCCGAGTAATTATATTGTAAATTGATCTTGTACTCACCCTGTATCCAGTACTTTTCGTGTCATGCATTGAAATGATAGACAATATCAATATACCAAATAGATACGCAACGAGTAACAGCATTACACTCCAAAATCTAAATCTGGTGAAAAGCATTTGGCCATGCCTTCCTTTTTATTGAATTTAGATGAATTTGTGTCAGGTAGATGAGTATTATATAGGAACAGTAGTCGTTATTAAGTTCTAATATTATTAGGCTTTCTTTCCAGTTCATTTTTTCATTTTCCTAAAATACCAAATTCGCAGTCCTTTCTGGCCAAGGAAGATTATTGCCATTTTCAGTCCTGTAAAATAAGGGAGTCCATGTCATGTATTATAAAATACAATACATTTTACTGCATTGTGAGAAAGGTTGAAAATGAGTATTTCATAACTAACAAAGAACTTTTTTTGAAAATGTGATGTAGGTATTTGTTGAATGCACATAAAAAGTATATTATTATTCAGATTGAATAGGGGTGGCAGCGACTACCCTTTCACACAGGCCACCTATCTCCAAGCTTCGATATTGACAGACGATTGATCAAACGCGCGCGCTCTCTATCTCTCCTCTCTCTCTCTCCTCTCTCTCTCCTCTCTCTCTCTCCTCTCTCTCCCTCTCCTCTCTCTCTCGCTCTCTCTCTCCTCTCTCTCGCTCTCTCTCTCGCTCTCTCTCTCGCTCTCTATCTTTCTCGCCCTCTCTCTCTCGCTCTCTCTTTCTCGCTCTCTCCCTCTCGCTCTCTCTTTCTCGCTCCCTCCCTTTCGCTCTATCTTTTTCAATCTCTGCACCAAGTAGGTAACTGAATGGTACCAGGTCTCATCGATGGTACTAGTCCGGATTATTCAATGCAACATTTGAACTCATTTTTGTTTCATTACAATAGAAGGAAAGGGTAGCGGAATGGATGTTAGAGGACAATCATTGTCCAACAATGTCGAATCAATTTTAGATCGGTATTATAATATTCTAAACGACAATATCGTTTATCAATGGCTGTGAAACTAATGCTAGAATTTTTTTTGCAAGCTCACGTTTACAGTGAAGGAACCTAAAGATATGCTTCTGCGTAATTTATTGAAAACTATAGGCATTATAAAAATGGTTTATTCATCTTATCAATTTACATGAATGAGACTCAATAAACGCTATTAGTGCATAAAGGTGTCGACTCAGTTATGAAGTGAAATGCCGAACGTTGTGGTGTTTGAGAGTGTTATACACAAAAGAGATGAAATTATTATACGAGTATACAACGAAGTAAAAGTAACATTGCAGAAAATGGTAAAATAATATGAAATGCAAGTGGACCTGCATTGTTTGAGAATGGTTGACAATGTTTCTTGATAAATGTTACTGGTTCGAAGTATCAGAAATAGGCCGGTTATCACCCGAAAATGATCATGGATACCACCAATCGAAACGTCCTGAAGTATCAGTTCACTTTATATTTTATTGACATTTCACTTACTGTTTAACACGTCAACCTATCGATTACTTTCAAATTTTAGGCCACAATAATTTATTTTGTTGCCAATGCATGCCTAGACCTCTGAAATGGACCTACGAAAGATAAATATCAGAATTTGAAAAGTCGATCTTTCAAAGATTCGTGAAAGATATCTTTGAATAGAGTAATATAAAATGGAGAGCGGAATAAATGAATAAAATTATCGCAATGTCGAAAGATTTCATTGAAAAAACTTACTATGCTAGAAAAGCAATCGAAATCGAAAGATAATCGAAGTGCTGATGTTTATCAGAAAGACAATTTCATCAAGCATAACATACAACAGAACAAACCGCTGCACGTATTTTGGGATACTTAATTCATAAATATGTATGGAAATGATCATTAGTGAATTGTTTTCATTTTTCGTTCCATTCCAACATACTCGATATTCTGCTAGAGGCATGATACGATCGAATTTCAAAACATTTTTTCTCGCATAAATGAAGCGGGTATGAATATAAACGGGAAATTGCAAAACATCTTCGAAATATCATGTAGCTTTATGAAAAAATTTTTCAAATAATTCACGTTACTGATGACTGAATTTTCTCCAAATTTTCTCCATACTTTGCGGACACAGTGTGTCCGCAAAGTATGGAATAAATTCGATATTTCCAAAACCAAAGGTCGTTTTACAAAAACCTGAAACTACGTCGATTTTTAATATTAATATTTTACATTTTACAACAAAATTTCATTGTACAGGGTAATTTTTTTAATGCAACACCCTGTATTTGGTATCAGTTTTAGATAATCCGTAACGAGCTGATTCCGAAAAGGTATGATACTTGGGATCTAACGGATAGAATTTGAAAAATAAACCCTTAGAAAATGAATTTTATTGATATCTAATAAAAGTAGAAATTAATTAATTATTTGATATTTTTTTCTAATTATCAAGTTAACAATGGGAAAGTAATCCAGTAATAAATACATGACTTTATTTTAAATGTTCGAACTGTAGTCCTTGCTGTAGTTGACAGTAACCGTGCTAACAAGTATTTCGTATTAATTTCAAAAAACTAG
>WOGR01001627.1:0-19392 GCA_015342045.1 Leptinotarsa lineolata | reverse complement strand
GGCTCTTTTCGAATGGTCTGAATTCATAATTTTTTGATGATACGGTTATTCAGTATCCGGCAGGCACGTGGATGTATATTAAGAAGTTAACTGAAAAGGATTGAAATCAGTATGAAAAAGGTTTGAAAGAATTGATTCCACAATTAATTTTGGAAAACGAATAATATACCTTTCAGTTATCATGAGAGTTCTATTTCGCATTTCCATCTCAAAATTGGGAATTCAAACGACGGAAGCATAAATATTGAAGGGGCAGTCGCTATGCAGAGATAGAAATTGATTGACATTTGAAATGGAATGTTCAGACGGAAATCCTCGTGAGAAAATTTTCAAACAAAAACTGAAAACGGTCTACTGCTGGTTGATTCAATCTCACTTACAATATAGAATAGCAGGTTGGGAAGGGGTTCACAAAAAACTCTCGAATCAAACTGAAAAATCGCAAAATATTTTTTTTGAAATCTTAGAAGTTTATTATACAGTGAGTTTGAAAAAGTTTGCACCATATGGGAAACTTTTTTATTATCCATCTATCAGAAAATTGCATTCCTGATAAAAATTGATGCATTGCGAGGAACTTGGATTTGGAAAAAGTTCATTTAGAAACGTTGTTCGAATTTCAAAACAATATTCAGACTTGAAATCATGTACACCTTAGGCACTTCCATCATATTACTATGATGATATTTCAAAGCGAAATTCAGTCCATTTCATTATCTGAACTAGAATGTCGATGTAAAAATTGGACTAAATTTCGCAGTGAAATATCACTATGATAATATGAGGGAGGCGCCTTAGGTGCACCACTTTTAAAGTGGTAAAGAGCATAGAAAATTTTCATTTCTCATTTTTAATGATGAACTTTCACCATGTAGTAACGGCTACAATCATCAATTCATTTTATACAACTCTAGAGTTTTCAGGAATGAATATCACTATTATTTTCATAATTTAAAATGTTTCATCAGAATTAAAACTCATTTCACTATTTCACCAAAATAACTTGCTGTGAATAAAATTGTCTCTTCTATGGACTTTTTGATATTATTTGTTAGCAATATAATGGAACGTTATGTATAATGATATTGCCAAATTTTGAAAATTTTACATAGCTTTGTCCTAGACGTTGGTACCGGCGCAAATAAATCCTGTTAGTAAATACGTCATTTCCGCCTAGACAAACTATTGATATTGAATCAATTGTGATAAACACATTTTTGACCTTAATCCATTGAAAAGCCTGTAACCCTCTAAGGGGGTGCTTCCGTTAGAGATGGATTTTGGTTTCTCATCTATTGCTGCTTTATTTTTGAAAGTATGTCTTGTACATTGTAGTGAAGTGTTTGCAAATTATTTCATAACCTTTCAATAACTTATGGGGTAGTCATCTTCTGAAAGGGTAGAAATGATCAAATTATATTCTGAATATACTGAATTAGCAAACTGAGTTGGCTTGCTATTCAATCAATATCATCCTGACATTGGTAGCCAAATTTCAAGAAAATGGTTCGGTTCCATTCATTTAGAATTTGATCAGTACAATAACTAAATAAAAACAACTCGGATCCTCACATGCATTTTTGCAAAACTATGAGTGTTGACAAAAAATAATTTCCCAAAAGTTGAACGTTTTTACTGGTAGTTTCGGGAATTTGCTTCTAAATCATTTGTTTTTCTATGAAAGTTGAAAAGTTGGTATGTATCTGGATTCACTCCATAATGCCATCAATCCAATTCCTACTAGTGATATAAAGAATGATTCTGCTTAAATCAAAAACGAAGTAACATTTCAACGAAACTGTGCTTTTCCACATTACTATCCAATGCGTAATTATTCAAAAACAAGTTTCAAAACCGCTGGATAAGACAAAAGGGTGCAATTAAGTAGTCCCGCCAGTGACATGACTGAAGCTTTTAATTTTTTTTGTGGTGACACAAAAAACGAAGTGTACTGTACTAAATCTGATTCATAGAAAAACTTGCGAAGACAAGTCATTGATGTATGTTGCGGTGTGAAACCTCAAGTGCTCCAAAATGTTCTGAAATTATTTGAAAACACTTTAATTTTATATGTAAGTTGTCGGACAATATTTCCAGTATTGATTCAATGAATACGGTTAGTTCTTGAGTTACATCCATTAAACGTACTGTTAGCATTTCAAAGCTCCATATTTCCCAAATAAATGAAACGATTTTTGAGAAAATAGCTTGCAAGGTAAAATACGCTAGTAGTCCATTCTTTCTTCGAGTATCGAAATAACTGAAATCAAAATCAATCGTTGTATCGAGCATAAAATGGACGTTGACCATCCCGCTGCCGGTTTGATTTCATTCACAATCTCGTTCGGAATTAACGTATGGTTGTTAACAGCTTGTATTCAATCATGTGAATTTTTACTATCCTTTTACAAGACAAGTTATGTACGGCTTAATTACTTTCGTGTAAAAATAGACAGACAATAATTTTCGTAAGACGTTCGGCATGGAAAACATTAATTACGTTATCAATTAAGGTAAGCAAACTATGAAAATATGAATGTGGTGCAGTTTTGCAAGAGTCGACTGACACCTGACCAACCACGCTGTGACCAGGTTCTGGTAAGCACATAACTTGAATAGGTCGTGGGTGGGATATACAATACTTATTATCCGGATGTCAAAAATATTTTAATTACTTAGTAGTGGCCATTTATTTGGAAAACAGTGACATTTTTGGTTGATTGGTTAATATTATCATTCAGATATTGATAAAATTCTACATCTATTCTATACGACTATACGTATACTGTTCTATAGTGGAAAATGAAATGAAGAAGATTTTTACAAACAGTCCGTATTTGGTGTTGTTTATATGAAAGTAAATATAGAACTACTGTTTGAACGTGTCAAGAGTCGCACGGTGAAAAGTAAGACTTCCTTAATCCTTCTCAGCTATCGAAAATTCCGACATAGTTGTCGCCTTGTTTTACTCTACACCAAAGGTTTCAGTTCCAGCTTGTAATACTCAATTGATTGAATTTTAAACAGAAATTTCCAAATTCAAACTTTCTCACATTTTTTGCTGCCAGTACACTCACCGGTATTGTTTTATATTCATCAATTTCGATGTATCCTCAACAGTGAAAGTTTGTTATATAGTTTCATTACTCTCCTCATAATCATTGGGGATCCTGAAACTAAGTTTAATAGCGAAATAAACCTGAATTCTGTACGAAATATGTCCGCTGGGAATGTTCAATTATAAACAATTATCGTCTAGATAAGGAATCTTTATTAAAACTGATTTCTTCAGTTGATTAGCTCGCAAACATGAGCTGAAACTAGACAAATAGGACTGTATTAATAAACGGATAACGATCTTCATTCTGATTGGTTATTTAGCATTAATTAATTGAAAATATAGAACGCCGTATACAGAATAGCATGCAATGTTTGCATACGGTAATTATAAACATGAACTATTATGTTTACTGATTTATCAGAGCTTCCTGATTGAAAACGATCTAGTTCACATTCCAAGGAACAGTTCGAGTGTTTGTTCGGATACATACTGTTCAACACTAGAAAATCTTTTCAGAAACTAAATCTCTAAATCTTTATTCATTATAATTTGATTCAAAATAATAACCAAAATCTAGTTGAGGAGTCATTATAATCAAGAGTTTTGTATTCAACTACAAATCTGATTTGAAGATTCCCAATTGACTTCAAAAATTTTAGACAATTTCAAAACTCTTCCGAAGTAAAAACTACATTTCCGTTTGGAACATTTGATAGTTGAAGAAGCATTTAATAATTGAGAATCAAGATTCATTTTGAACATTGAAATTTCTCACAATCGATGACTATTAGATTCAGATTCTGCCGCTGTCCCCTCTTTAAGTGAAAGAGGGGACAGCGGCAGATCAAGATCTTCAGGTAATGTGGTTGCTGCAGGTTTTCCGGGTTTTCCTGCAACTGAAAAAGCAAATGCGCCTTTGGAATCAATCAAGTGGCCCCGGAGCGCCAACTAGTCCAGTCATTTAAGGTTTTATCTGCGGAAAAATCCTTACTGAGCTGAATTTTGGTATACACCTTCATTATGGCGTTTTAATGAAGATCGACATTGATATCGTGCCGGCTAAGAAAGTTATAAGGGTCAAAAGGTCAGGTCACGGGAATATCTCGCGACCTGATTTTTTTTGTTGTTTCATAATTTGTATTACTTTTTAAATTTTGAATAACTACTAACAAATACGATTGAAAAAAATAAGTGTACTGTGGTGGAAAACTCTCGTATCATGAAATGGAACTGAATATATCTTTCACCGTTCGACAAATTGCATGTGATTAGAATACTGGAGGTATGAGAATTCTCCATTCAACGTCATTCTCAATTTTAAAATTCTCCGCTTCTTGGAATCATTTCCATCTTTTCAGTTTATTGATTATAGGTGACAAGAAACTAAAGTTACTTGAAAATAGTCTAACAAACCGAAACCTGTCGTAACAAAAAAAAAACGTAGTAGAAATCAGAAAAAAGCTATTTTCTTTTTCCCACATCCAATATGAGTTTTTTCAAAACAAATTGGTCAGAAATCGAACAAATTTGTAGTTTATATTCAAATGTTTTCAAACGAGGCACCATGAAATAAAAAATGTGAGGTTGAAATGGGCGATCAGCTCTTCTCTTGATATCAAATTACTTGGAGACCCAATCAAGAAAAGTACGATAAAATGAAAAATAAAATGTGTACCTACATATTTAATTGATGTTCATAGTTTTTATCACAAAAATAGTACAAATTCTATGAATAATTGTCTATTTTTCCAAAAAAACAGAAATGTTTGTGAATTTTTATGTCTCATCTTTCATTGCTTTGGTAATGAGTTCCTACTTTATTTAAGGAACAACGTGAACTCATATTTCTTCATGAATTCCTATCTATAAGTATTGAGAACTAGTCTACAGAAAAGGTGTTGTGTCAAATATATGTCTGTTCAGTAAACTCTTTGAGAAGAGTGTCTTACACATACAAACTGGGAGGAAAAAGCCCTTTTAAAAAAAATCTTTCGAAACAATCATTTTCATACGAATATTAAATTACACGAAAATCCATTTCTTCCATTCAGTTCGTACTTCAAAAATTTGTTATGGAATTCCAACAGATAGCATTCATAGGAACACCACACGACGTCATATATATAAAATTTCTCTTATATGGAACTTAACCATCCCCAAGTTGTTATTCATCAAAGTTTCGGAATGGAAACACTTGTTCTCTGCTCTAGAAAATATGAGATGGTTGTTTAACAGATGGAGCAATGACAAATTTGTGGTTTGTCGTTCGCTTCAGCTTGGTTCGAGGAATGATACTCTGAAGAGAATTTGATATTTGATTATGGAATATCATCAGCTTGAGGTTGATGATGGCCACTATCTTGCACTGATGATAGGCCAAATAGCCCGAAACTGGTCTGCAAGTGTGCCCGTTCCTATAATTGAAAATCGATTCCAGCAGTTGTATCACCAACAGCATATGCAGGAAATACTTCTGTGAAGATTCTTGCACTGACACCAGTTAGATATAATTCAACGTCCTTTGTGGTATTAGCCAGAGGAATAATTGTTTTCTGACAGGTGTCAGTCTATTAACCTACAGTGTAGGTAAATCGAGACTGGTCTGAACAAATTTTTCTTTTAGTTATTATGAGATGGTTACTATCAATTAGTTCTAAAAACAATATGATAGTGAACGTACTAAATTCTTGAAATGGCCTGGCATATTTCACTTCAAGACTGTGTTGAAAACGTACAATCTCATTGCGCAGGCCATTTGATATTCTCGAAAAAGAAACATCCAGTACTGCCTAGTGGATTCTCCAATACATACTTACGATGTGTAACCAATAATCATTTTGTCGATTCTCCAGCTGAACAAAGCGGTACTACAAGTACCATCGATTCCATCCGGACAAAGCCACGACTTGGATGACTGCGTGCATGCATGCAAGCAGTGTATAAGTGGATCCCCTGCAAATTTAGTGTTTTCACTGAAAATTTATGATCTATGACTCGATCTCTGATGTAGGTAAGAAGATGAATTGAGAAGTTAGGATTTTTTCGATGGCGGAGATTTATTTCACTTTCTGAAACGGCGATCGTGATCAATTTCACTTTCATTGCGGGGTATCGAATTATCCTATCAGGAGAAAAACGTCTTTATCGAAGATTACACGTCATTAGGAAGGCAAGAGCCGAGGGGTTTTTGTTCGAATTCATTTGATCTATTTTGAAAGATTCCGGTTCCTAATTAAATCATACCATTCAATTCCTGCAGTATGTAGTTTTTACAATATGTGTGTTTATAACATCCTGAAAATATAGCTTATGGAAATTTTATAATATGAATAGCAATTCTATTGCTATCCCATAAAGTTGTTTAAATTAATCGAATGCTATCTATTCGGAAAAACAATAAAACTCTTTTCAAAATCGCGAATGTCAATGGCGGTTTTTAAATATTAACAGAAACTGAATTTGCCAGATTTCATTTTTCAGGAGTCAGGTCAGGTAAAATTCAGAAATTTTCGAATTAGAACTCAAAGACACACACATTTTGAAAACTTTCAGGCATATGTGAATACCTATTATACATTTCTTCAAGTTTATGTTTGATTACAATGCATGAGTACTATTTTGTAACTTATTTTTATGAAGCATGCGAATGCTTATTTCTGCTGTTTCTCGTCAAATAAAAATATTGGGAGAATGTTTTCACTCATGAAATAAAGGAATATATACGTCAAATTTACAGTCAAGCAATGGAAAATTTGGAACCTTACTGAAACAAATTTTCCAGTGATCGAGTTTTTATAACTATTCAAGTGTTCTGATACCTGTCCGAATTTGTGGTGATAATTGGTTTTTAAACAATAATTGTACTCTCTTACAAAAGCCAGACTTTCAGTCATGATTTTCATTCTGAAAACATCCCAAAACAAATTTATGTTAGATGGAGGTCATGAATACCTACCTATTTCATGAATCGTTTCCTGTAGAATCAAATTGATTGGAAATTCTTACATTCAAGAGATGAATTTTTTAAAATAGACTAAAAAGAACATCATTTGGCATTTTTAATAATTTCCATCTTCGAATATTTGTTAACTTCTAGTTTGTTATAATACAAATATGAAATATTATCTTATGAACTTTTAAAGTAGTCAGCAGAAATATTGCCATTGATTGCCATTGTCTTTGATTGCAAAAATATATATTTCCATTAGTTCGAAGGAAATTATTCGATATGAGGCACATTTATGATTTTCAACAGTCAACCAAATATTTCAATCGTGATAAAACTCTATGCCGGATGTCAACAAAACTTTCAGACAAGTTAAAACTTCTAGACTATCAGGTGTATCAAAATGAGATTTGAAGTAGGTAAATGGTATGTAAAGGTCACTTTCGGTCACAAATAGCTTCAGTTCTAAATTTTTAAATGAAATACCCTAAATATTGTATCATTTTCAGATCTCTCAAACAATTCTGGAATCAGAATGTGACATTTTTCAAGGTTTTTACACATTTTCAATTTTTTCAGATGTGATATTAGAAAATTACAAGCGCAGAGTTTCAATGACTAGTACGTTAGATATAAAAAAGAGTTGGCAAAATCACATTTTCGTGTCTAACTAATATATTCCAAGTAGCGGCCATTTTTTGAAAGACACTTTCCAAAAATAGAATTTTTGACGAATCTAACGTTACTAATTTATTTTCGATCAGATTGACTAATAATTTCAGCGATCCACCTACATGTTTCCAATATTCTAATTTATTTAAAGGTCTACTATGGTAAATTTTCAAAGTGTTTGTTGAGACACATTTCAGCTCGTTCAATTGTTTCTCTTAACGCGTTTCGTAACATTTGAGGCGTTATACTTGTAAATGTCTGTAGAATCTGTGTTATTGATGACTGGTTTATTTTGTGGAAATTCATGATCACTCCAACGAGATGAATGAAAATACATTCTTGTCTAATTTCCACTAGGTTTATTCATTTTTACCACCGGTTTCGGGAGTTTAACCCATTCTCAAGTAAAAACTAACTTTTTTGGAGTGTGCACCCGGGTTATACGGGGTTACAGGTAGGCTGGGTGGTGATTAAACAGGGGTAGCAACTATGAAATTATAGAGATTACTGGGGTTGTCAAACTTATAAATTCAAGAGTGGAGACCTACATAAATCGAGTTGTTCGTTTAGGTGAAAAGAAAACCTGAGAAACCCGTAATATATATCTCTAAATGAGCAACTCGATTTATGTAGGTCTTCACTCTTGATTTTATAAGTTTTGGCAACCCCGGTAATCTCTATGATTTCATAGTTGGTTCCCGTATTCAATTACTATCTAGCCTACCTGTAACCCCATATAATCCGCGTGCATACTCTAAAAAGTTAGTTTTCATTTGAGAATGGGTTAAACCACCGAAACCGGTCGTAAGAATGAATAAACCTAGTGGAAATTAGACAAAAAAGTGTTTTCATTCATCTCATTGAAGTGGTCATGAATTTCCACAAAATAAACAAGTCATCAATAACACAGAACTGATTTTATAGCCTTGCTAGAAACCCTAATTTGACTACATATGGTTAGTAAATAAAGACGATGGCATCTCCTTTCACGTAAACGCTATTTACGGAGTCGACAAAAGACTATCCACAAATATTAAAGATAATGGAGGCTTCCAAAGGCGGTCGGTTGTAATGCCAAACTTCGACATCGACCGCCGAACGAGATTCTTCTTCACTGTCTTTCACGGCAGCTTTCACTGCTAGACAACTAGTTAAAACAACAGCCCAGAAAACAAAGCATTTGTGATCCAACATCAGACAGAACTGTTCCTATCCTTCATAGGTCTAATCAGTGTTGCTAGGCTGAACTATAATGCTTTACTAGATTTGAACTATCCTTAAAGGATAAGCCTGAGTAAGTAGATGCATTCACATCTTTAGGAATATTCCATAAATGGGATCGTCAGAAGCCTCAATTTTTGAATAGCAAACATAAACGAGGCTCTCCAAGGTGGTCTGTTACAGAAACAAGCCTCTACATCGACCGCCAAACGAGATTTGTCCTCTGTCTTTCACTGCAAGGCAATTTCATGAAACCAAAGCCCAAAGCTGAAGCGTTCGTGTTCCCCCACCACACACTGCTGGCTTTGCAACAGGTTGCCTTTGCGAGCCTCGTTAATTTTTGATACTTGTGGATTGAGCCGTCTATCGATCACATAGATGTCGTCTTCATACGGTGAGATGTCGTCGCCTCTACTTACTCAGGCTTGTCATTTGAAGAAGTTGAGTCGCGTAATGCATTAGGGAGTCAATCTAATACTACTGATGAGACATATGGCGAATCAAAACAGCGCTGTTTGGTGTTAAATAATGAATGATGTATCTTTGGGCTATGGTTTCATTTACTTGCCTTGTTTGGTGTTAAAGCTTGGCATCACCCCAGAGAGCCTCTTTGATATTCGTGGATTGTCTTCTGTCAATTCCATAGATGGCGTCTTTTTCACTCACTGAGGTGTGTCTTTTAAGGGGAGTTAAATCCAGCAATGCATTCCCGGTACAGTTTAGCACCAGTGATGAAACATATGGCGAAAAGAAATAGTACTGTCTGATGTTAAATCACAAATACTTTGTTTTTTGGACTCTGGTTTTAGTCTAAGCTGCAGTGAAAGACAAAGGAGAAATATTGTTCGGCGGTCGATGATGAAGCAATTCAATCATAATTCAGCCTAGAACCATTGATAATACCGAAACAGCACTGTCTGGTGTTGAATTACGAATACTTTGTCTTTGGGCTTTGGTTTCATGTACATAGAAATTGTAGTTATGACTAATTAGGATTATTAGGTATATGTTCATTATACGGTTATAACCGGCTAGAGCTATAGCCACATTTTATGGATTTTCAAGAGAATTACACCGCTTATTCATAGACCTCATTTTAGTTTGCTTCTGGTTATAACTTTTGGGAAAATATTTGCTTAGTTTACTGAAAAATCTGACATATCCCGAAGGTGTTGAACAGAGTAATTGTAAGCCAGCGGTATACCGATCTTTCGGTCTCCCTATTCAGCTAACTTGGCCAGTGAAAGCAAATTTACAATGCTATCATAACCTAATATTTGCGATGTTTTTCAAAAAGACTTCATCTTTGTGTATCAGCAGAAATGAAGTGGACTCTGTGGCTTTCGGCTGGACTTGCTGCTGAGCTTTGGTCATCTCATTCAATATCGAATATCAAACAAAGTCCGGCTGCCTATTGAGCTTCCTGATGACTCCAGAACGTACAAATTTGAAACTGCAGGTTGGTTCTTCTTCCATAGTTTCGATGACTAGTTTGTACTGTTGACAATTTTTGAATATCTAAGGCAAATCCATAATCTTGCCTATTGGACTTGTGTTTTTATAGCATTATAGAATACTGTCACTGAATAAACCCATTTTACGAGAGAACAGAAAGTAATTGTTCTGTAATACTGTAGAAATATTGCTTGAAATGGTCTTGACACCATCCTTCCAGAAATAATGGCCTTTTAATGCTTCACAATACGAGTATAGCATGTCATTATTCTGTGACGTTAGTTACTCAAATTCAACAATTAAAAACGACTCGGAATTACAATTCAATTTGAACTCAAAGGTCTACAGTTATTTCATTGAGGTTTATTGTAACGGTTAATTGCCCATTCATAAACAAAACAACATGATTACTAGTTATTGCTTATCAATGTATTTGATTAAAAACTCTTATCTCGTACATCATTGTTCCATGTGGGCTAATACACATCAGTTATTATTATTTTGTTCGAGTTTTTGATGTTTCGATTGTAGTGTCAAGATTTTTATCAATACATCATTCTGCACGAGATATTATCACTTGTAATTTTCATGACATGCTGCAATATTTTGTTTCAATTGTTATTACAAGTGACTTTCAATAGTTCTTACTGACGAAGCAATGTTTATATTACCAACAGAATACCAAATTAACTTAAGAGAGGTATATTTCTAGGAGAAACTAGCTTTTGGGAAAGAAAGGTTTTGGTTTTCTGCTTCACCATCTTTATTTGACAGTAGTTGTTTCGAGAGAGCTTTTTTCCCAGTTTGTATCTAAAAGTTATTCTTTGTATTCATGATGTACATATCTTTGTAAAGAGATTGTAAATTGATTGCTTTCTACCCCCCTACAGAAGTTTCCCACATTTTTTGTATAAAGATAGAGAATTAGAAAGTCAAATACTTATATCTCCCTAAAATATTTCCGTTTCAATTCAAATAAGATTTCTATCGCTGGGATTAAATCAAATAAGCGTATGATATCAATGTACTCAATCGGGACAGGAGTAGATTCAACTCATCTGTGACATAAAGTCGTAATGTTATCGAATTGAGTGCTCAAAACACATGTTTTATTCCAAAACTTCAAAGTCTGCCATTGACGATGATAGTATTGACGATACATAGTATTCAATGTAAGTGAAATTTTATATCGCAACTCTTTTATATATCATATTGCGGCGCATTCCTATCAATGATATCTGATGGAGTTCCATTACGAATGTTTGGAGTGAAAATTGAATAAGAAAAAGTTGTTTCGGGAGGACTTTTTCGTCCAGTTTGTATCTGAAAGTAACTTTTATACATAATCTACACATCTTTGTAAAGAATTTATTTTGATATTAATTGATTTCTTCTTTCTTTTGAACGTTTTCTACTCATTTACAAAAAATAAATTTCCTTCGCTTTACCGGATAAAAAAATTACGAAAATTGATACTGTATCTGTTATCTCATCGATGACAAAATTTGCGCACCAATTTTCTATGAAATTTTCATCATGAAGCTCTATGCCTGGGGAGGAACAAATATCCGAAAGAAGGAAAAAACAGACAAAATATTCATTATTTCTTCTCCATTTCCGAAGATTCTACTCATACCAATTTGTTAAAATGGTTATTCTTGTCAATTGATCGCCAATCGGTTAGTGTGTTTTACTTGTAAAACAAATGCTTTTGTAGAGTTCTGTTTCGAACCCTACTCTGGCACTGTATGGATGACTTGTAAGACATGATCTAAGGGAGTATTTCATGTTAGTTGTTGATTATCTCTACTTCTTGAATCTATTTTCACAGAATATAATTTGTAGCAGAATAAAATAAGAAAAAAAGGTTTTATGTTGAACGGGTTTATGAAAAAAAAAAGATAATTATGTAGATAATGTACTAAAAACTCACACCACTCTCCTCAGCAATCTACGGTATTGATCAGATGAAAAAATAGTAAAATCGTTGGGCGTAACGTAACCTGAGTAAATATGTAAATACTACGCCCAACAATTTTAATATTTTTTATCTGATCAATACCGTAGATTGCTGAGGAGAATGGTGTGATGACTGCTACCTAGGACTTACAAATTATTTTTTAGTTTTTAGTACATTATCTATCGGTGTATCGGTGTGGTGTATCGCTAACGAAGTATCATATTATGCCACCCTAACGCCATACAGTCCTTGACACGATACAAAATCTTGACTTGGGTAGGAGATTCATGCTTGTATCCTGATTCTAAGTTGGCGAAGTTCCTCGTATAGATTATATTGGATTTGCATCTTTTTCATAGTATACTACCATATTACTAGTCAAGCCCCGTCATTTGATACCTATATTGAGGTAGTTGTGTAATAATATATAATCCGCCATTTTGTAGCTGCAGCCATCTTGAATTTGCATCTTTTCCAAAGTGTAGGTACTACTATTCTACTAGTGAATCCCTATCATTTGATACCCATATTGAGGTAGTTGTGGAAAAATATGTTTTCTGCCATTTTGTAGCTGCGGACATCTTGGATTTACAATGATACAGAATCCATTAAATTGTTTTGTCATCAAAACTGAATTTGTGTACCAAATATCAGATCAATCTGTCAACAGGAAGGGGGTCAACTTCAATTACTAAATTTAACCCAAACAAACAAACAGGGCAAGCTGAATAAAATTGTTTGAAAATGGAACATAATAATTATGATCCTTGATAAAAAAGTTGATAATGTTTATATAAAGTATTATGAAGAAGAATTCACACAGAGTGAAGACACGCCAGAAGAAGCCATTGTATGGCGAAACACGTGTTGCTTTTTTGTGAAACTGTATAGTGAAAATTTCATAATGAAGTGTTTTTGAATACGTTAGTTATTGATTTTCATCAAGTATCGGCCAATTCCATCATATAATTAAACGTTGGTTTGCTGACTTTAAACGTGACCGTAGAGACACCGATGATGTAGAACGCAATGGATGTCCAAATGAGGCACTAACACCAGAAAACAAAAAAAATTACAAAATCGTCTTGAATAATCAAAAAGTGAAGCGTAGTGAGTTAGCTGACATTGTAAAGATATCAAAAGAACGTGTTGGCTTTGTATTGCATGAGCATTTGACTATGAGAAAGCTCTGTTCAAAGTGGCACGCACGAGCTCACTATTGACCAAAAACAAGAACGTCTTGATAATTCTGAGCAGTGTTTGGCCATATTCAAACATAGCAAACCGGAATTTTTGCATCGATATGTGACAATGAATGGAACATGGATCTATCACTCCACTCCGGAATCAAAACGATCGTCAACTGAGTGGATCGCAACTGGTGAACCTCGTCCAAAGCGCCCGGAAGCTCAACAATCGGCTGGAAAGATTATAGCCTTGATATTTTGGGATGTGTGTTGTGTAATATTTATCGAATATCTTGAGAAGGGAGATACCATCAACAGCGTTATTGGAGCGTTTGAAGGCCGAAATTGTAAAGAAACGACCGCATATGACAAAGAAAAAAATTTTCGTTCCATCAAGACAATGCACCATGTCACAAGTCAATCAAAACAATATCAAAACTACATAAATTGAATTTCGAATCGGTCCCACATTCACCGTATTCGCCAAATTTGGCTCCTAGCGACTACTGGCTGTTCGCAGACCTCAAAAAAGTGCTCACCGGTAAGAAATTTCACTCGAATAAAGAGGTTATTGCTGAAACTGAGGCCTATTTTGAGACAAAATATAAATCGTTTTACGAAAGTGGAGTTGAGATGTTAGAGCGGCGCTGGAATTATTGTGTGTCTCTTGATGGAGATGAGGTTGATAAAGAAAGCAAATTTTGAACAAAAAATCGCGTTTCATCTCTTGGGCTCGAATCTTTTTAGCCCATGTACATGAAACGTTCTGGCTCTGCGATTGTAGCAATTTTCATAGAATTTAAATCGTTGTAGATCATATTCATTCGGGAAACTCGGGAAGTTTATTCCATAAGGACACTGTTCGGATGCATATTGTTCAACAAGTAAACTTACTTTTTCCAGCGCAGTTGTGGGAATTGACTCATTCACTTATGTTAATGATGGATCAATGGCCACTGATCAGGATGATCTATATCTATTGGATTCGGCAAGAAGTCTTCCTAATTGTATGGTTATGCAGTTTTTCATTTCTAATTTTTCTAATTTTTATTTGTGGCGAGCATTAACAAATGTCATCTGGATTTCGAAACTGGAATTTTTGTACCATTGTCGGTAGGCGAGATTTTTAGAGGTGGAATTTATCTTACTTAGACTCAACACCAAAATATACTTTCAAAATTACAAAGTAGAGCATTTCATTTTTTAATGACACCCCATTTCCAATGACTGAAGACTTAGAAGCATTGTAGGAAATTTGAAGATCTATCAATTTTTGTACAGATGCTTTTATGTTGTAGATCAATAAGATCAACTACTCCATTTTTGTGAGAAAAAAATAAGAAAAGAGAAAGAGAAAAGAAAAATAGATGTTGTTGGTTACTTATCCTCACATTTTTTGGCAATCATCCAGTTAACCAGAAGTTGGTGGGAGATGAAATAAGCAGTTTAGGATATGCTGGAAGTCTAAAAGCCAATGAATTCCAAATTTTTCTCATTAAATGAAAGCTGGAACTCAAGTGTCTGTCCTCAACATAGATAAAAATTGATGGCTACTATGAAGTTTACATAATCGTGGTTTTAACAAGTAACAAAGCTCTGAAAACTTCTCTCCAGAAACATTCATACCTTGATGAAATGCAACTGTAATCATGCTGAAATTTATGTTATTTGGATAACTACAGAAGGATATTTCCTTAGTTTTCACACTTGACCAGAAAAACATAAAAATTTACGTATAGATGCGAGCGCGAGGCCTACATTCTAACCAGATTCAAGTGAGATAGTGAAATATGTTTTTTGCCACGCATCTTTCTTTCACTTAGTATGTGTTGAATAATAGCCACAATAAACCCTTGTGGGTTGCGGTGGAGGGTCGAATAGACCCACTCACTACTGACCTATGTGTTGAATAATTATGCATGCAGGATATATTTTACAATTCGTTTCGTGATTACGTATTTTTCTGTTAACCCTAAGAACAACAATTCTTAAGGTCGAAACTTAAGGGTTACCGAAATCTTATCCTTTAACGTGCGATTCCTGAGGGAGTTCAAATGATAGCGGTAAAAACCGAGAGCCTCAAACTTGAAATTAATTCAACGTCCAAATAGCGGTTTAGTAAAGCAGTGGAAACGAATCACTCATGCTAACCAACTGGCTACCATTCGATGTCTTTAATTTGTTTGTTATTTATTGTATACGGAAAATTTTTGCTGTGTTAGTTTGTTGACGAGAAAATATAGAGAAACGAACAGTACAATCAAATAACAATCTCCTTCGCATCCACTTGGATATATAGTTCCTCGTGTTTACAACCTACATGTATCTTTTGACTTCGCCTGGTGTGTTAGAAATGTTGAAATAATTTGGCTACTGTGGTAATAAATATCTTCTTATAGTTATTCAAATAACGAATGTACAATTCAGCTCTTATACTAGTCCTAAGTACAGTTACAATTAATCAAAATTCAAGGGTATTCGTAGAAGGGTTGTCACACCTGTCAAAACCACGATGTGCCGAAATGCATCATTTCCTACTTATGTTGGGGCCATGTAATTTTTATAAAATAACGAAGGTCTGACACTCACGAGCTCTTGCTCTATGGAAAAAGTATTTCTAATCGACAGGAGTGTTTTTCCTTAACTAGGACTGTCTGTCGATAAAATATTGAGAATGATTGGTAACACATCATTGTTTGTACAAAGCGTCCATTCAGAATAAATATAGGAAGAGTTTTCCTGCGTATACTCCTGAAGATTTATCAGTTGTTACCAGTGACGCCTCGTAAGGTCAAACTACTCAACAGAATGAGGTATTCATTGCCTTGAAGACAATTAATGAAACGCTTCATCAAATATTCAAACCAAGAGCAGTGGAGTCAAGGTGGCAGAAATGTTTTCTGAAACCTTTTTACCGCTATTCAAAAATATTTGAGTTTCAACCACGTAAAAAAGTTAGGCCATCGAAAGTGTTAGGGAACTACGGCTCTATCTCTACTGAAAATCATGATAGAATAAAGTGGATTATCAAGTGGATATTCAGCAACGATTTATTTCACGATTCTCAAGACATTACTGTTGGTGATGTCATCTACATGAACATTTATATATGTATTTCTGGAGATAATATTTTCACAGTTAATTGCCCTCATTATGAGAGTTCATTCACAGGCTATTTCTAGTGCATGTTTTTGTTTATTGCATAAAGACAAATATTTCCTGGTCATTTGGCTCGAGTTCAGACAGAACACACGTGCTATTACGACAGGAAATGTTGCATTCTTCGGCACATTATTGTAATTTGTGAAAACCGATGTACCAAAGGTGTTTTACTACAGATTATGAGTCTCGAAACGGTAACTCTGTTTTTTCTACTGTCACAATTATTTAATTATTCGTTGTTGTATAAATTATTATTTTTCGTCACATTTTCATTTTCTAGAAAACAATCCGAAGTTAAAAGTTAGAGAAGTTAGGAAATTTTATTTGTGTTTTCATTAGTGAAAGTCGGAAATTTGTAAATGGATTAACGGGGTCTCTCAGGAAAAAATCAAATTCAAACGAAAAAAAAAAATCCTATTCCTGTTTAACATATTTCCATCGATTCAATTCATTGATTTTCACTCATTTGTATTGTATTTCAAAGGTAAAAAAATCCACAGCTTGATTAATTATAGGCCCTGAAGAAGCTTCCTATCGGAAGCAAAAGCTTGGCAAAGTAGAGCAGAGTTTTGATTTTTGACTGAGAGACCCCGTTGATTCATTTTACTATACATTTCTCCAGGAGTCAACAGCCCCAACAGGGGAGTTGCACAATTAATTACAGATATCTTATCCCATGCTTATAATAATGATAACTTCTTTGTCAAAGTCTCTTTTCAATTTTGTAATTTCATCATTGAATTTCAAATACCCCCAAACTACATTATAATCAGTCTGGATGCAAAAGTTCTTTTCAACAACATTTCTTGTACCACATCCATTAATAGTATCACCAAACATTGGAATGACATTTTCCAGTGTTGCAAATTATCACTTACACAATTTATTTAAGCATTAGAGTTCTTATACGACTCGACGGTATTTTCTTTTTCCAAAAAATTTTATAAAAAATCCAAGGCATTCCCATGGGCAGCCCTGTTTCTCCCATATTAGCACAATATGTAATGGACGATCTGGTGGAAACTTGCATTAATAACTTATCTTTTCAAATTCTTTTTTTTTAAAAATATGTAGATTACATCATTCTTAGTATTCCATACAATGGAATCAATGAAATTCTGCAGATTTTCAACCATTATGATGAACGAATAAAGTTCACCATTGAAGAAGAAGATTCCAACAGGAGTGTCCCTCCCTTTTCTAAATTGTCGACAAATAAGACGAGAGGATAATTCCTTAATAACTTCGTGGTATAGAAAACCAGGATCATCTGGGAGATACTTTCACTACAACTTCTTTCATCAAGAGAAATAAACCTAATATTGGGAATGAAAAATAGAGTGGTGTGCACCACTCATAGCAGCCTTCGTTTATAACATTTAAAAAAACTTGCAGAATTGTTTATTCAAAACTGATATCCGAAATCTCTCATTCATAAATCAATCTGCAACAGATTCTCCATTAACTCAATGGTATACAACGATAATAATAATAATAGTTTTCACAATAATAATATTACAAAAAACGTCAATAACATTAACAAAAATGATCCACAAATAACATTTTACTTTCCATTACCTCATTTAGGTAGCCTTTCACACAATCTCAAAAAAATTTTCAGTCAAATTGAACATGTGAAATCTGAAGACTATAAATAAACTGTTTTCTAATTTAAAAGATAAGAAGATATTATTAACTCATCCAATGTGATTTATTCCATCCCTTGTTCCAGTTGTGAGAAGAATTATATTGGACAAAAGTGACATAGGATGCAATAAACAATCTTGCACCCTTTCCAAACACACCATTGACTTAGATCATGGCTTTTCTTTTGATAATGTTCAAATTTTAGATTCAGGAAATAATACTCAAAAAACAACTTTTTTAGAAATGTGTCATATGTTTAAAAACCCAAATACTATCAATTCCAGGATAGACATTGAAAGTCTGAGCTTTATTTACGATTATCTCTATTGTTTGAACAATGATAACAACCAATTTGACATCAATTAATAATCTGCATAAGGAATATTCCACCTTCACTCTCTGTAAATTTATCATTTTATAGTTTTGTGAGATCTCACTGGCAACATATTATTGGTCAGAACAAGAAATTCTGCCAAACACTTTCTGTCGAACTTCAAGTGTCTTGTCAATTGTCCGACAACCTGTTACTTTCATTTTCAAATACATAAATTACATTTTATCATCGTAATCATCCCATTTTATCATATTAATTTTACATAATGTTATACGTTTTCAACCAATTTTAATTTTTACATACAAATATGAGGATCCTCTTTGTTCCCTTTTTGCAAACTTCATTTTATGAATACGTTGTCCATACCCTTATTTTATTCATTTTATTATTGTAGAGTTCCTGATGAAGACACAATAAACGTCTCGAAAAATTAAAAATTATTATTTGTTAATATTTTTCAATGAACTCCAACATCCCTATGGCAGGGTTTAACTTTTTTGTGATAACATTCCTCTCAGGTTGTTGTCAATCAATTAAAATATTTTTTGATACATTTGATTTTGGGTTTTCTCATTGATATGCTGGAAGATCAGCAGTTGTCTATAATCACACTTGCACCTTCAATTGAAATTCTTCTCAAATTGTTCTGTATTTAACATATTCCAACTAACACACCTAAATTCAAATGACAACTGAAACTGTCAAGTTTTGTTCCGTGGTCTCAATGTGCTTCAACCACATGGCTTT